>CM055271.1:14666336-14684270 GCA_029237695.1 Conchocele bisecta
GGCTTATGAGGTGTTGCGCTCAGAGGACTCTCTCATCACAGAGAAGCGCGGTTGCTGAAACTAGACGGGAAAATAAAATAACCGAATTTTAAAAAGAGGCCCGGTCGGGTGTTGAGAAAGCCCTAGAGGCCACCAGGCGAAACATTACGGAGGTTTATGATGCGTTGCGCGTTAGAGGACTCTCTCAGCAGAGAAGCGGCACTTACCGAACTAGACGAAAAAAATAACCGAAGTTTCCGATAAACTGAAACATGATCGTATAGCCGCGACCAAAGCTCTTGAGGAGGCCTCTTATAAGATTCGTACTGAGGCATATACCTCAAACAGTGCGCTTGCCGGAATAGTGCGAACAATGAAAACGCTAAAACGTGCCATAACAGTTTGGGCTGAGAAGCGGGGCCCATTGGTTGCGGGGCACTATGAATATTCGTTCGGTGCCAAAGCGAGTAATAAATGTGGGGGATACGCTATGACAGCTGCAGGTGAAGTTATCCGAATGGCGGTCTGCTCGGTTAATGCTAGTGGTAAACCTGTGGGCGCGGTCGCGATAAATATTGTATTAGATGGGGAAGAACGGGGGGTTGGAGTCACTAAAATCGCTGGAGATAGTTCGACGGTGGTTTCGTTCTCCGGTTATGATCGAATTAGACTTTCCCAAGGTAGTGTTATTAACTTTGTTACGAAAATCGGTGACCCAGAGAGTTCTTCCACTATTGTCTCATTGTTAATTGAACTTATTTTGTAAATACTAATATATTGAAAATCATGAACGAATCGCCGCTTCCAATTGTCAATATCACTCCATCAACACTGTGTACAATTAACGAAAGAAGTTCAGATTTTAGGTTGAATAATATCGTCGCTATGCAGGATATTTTAGTTAGAGAATATACAAATAGAAAAAGAAACGCTAAAAAATATAGACGCGCGGTGAACATGGCTGAAGCATCTAGCACGGCTCTGGCGAGTGTTTCTGTGTTGTGTGGGGCGGGGACAGCTGCAACTATATCCACCATTATAACGGTTCCCGTAGCGGGGATTTTATGTGCGGTGTCGGCCGTTTCTGGGTTGTTGTGTATGGTAATTAGGCGTGTGGTGGAAAACTCGAGAAAAAATGTAGAAAACATGATAGAATATCCGTTCTCGCTAGGTCTAAGAAAAATAGCATCGACGTTATGGTGTCCAAAGCGTTGGCCGATAAGAAAATATCAAATTTAGAGTTTGAATCCGTGGTGGAAGAAATGGGGAGATATGAAAAATTAAAAAATGATATAAGAATCAAAGCACGCGCCACCATGCCCAAAATTGAGTGTACTGATTGGGATAAATTTAGGGTAAAACTTGGAGATAAAGTCGGAGGAAATTAATATTTTTATTAAATAATTAATTTTATAATTTTCTTTAAATTAATTATAAAATTAATTATATTGGTGCAGTAAACAATTTATTAATTAATTTTAGGAAAATTATTAACAATTTAAAAAGAAAAAAAAGAAAAAAAGTTTCGGAGGGCTTCTGGAAGTTTCAGTACGTGTTGTTGTTGTTGTAACCACGTGATAATACACCTCGTATTACTTATTGCCGTGCTGTTACAATATTTAATACACATAATTATGAACAGATCCGCCTATGGCAGAACCGCCATGCAATTCGTACCCGCAAACTGCTGCTCCAAACCCGGCACGTGCATCCACAATTTGGAGCATGTCGTGTTGGCCATAACATTCAAGGTAGGAATGTACGGAGCCCCGCAGGGGACATGGATTTCTGTTTAATTCGTTCCAACGAAATAACAATTCGTTCCCACGAAATGACAATGACAATGACGAAATGACAATTCGTTCCCTCAAATTAACAATTCTACGGGAACGAATTGTTAATTCGTGGGAACGAATTGTTAAATTGTGGGAGCGAATTGTTAATTCGTGGGAACGAATTGTTAATTCCTGAGAACGAACTGTTAAATTGAGGGAACGAATTGTTATTTCGTGGGAACGAAATGTTATTTCGTAGGAACGAATTAATAAAAAAAATGTATTCGCCCCCTGCGGGGCTCCGTAGGAATGTATGATATAGATAGTGCATCCCATTCGTGGGTGAGAGCGGATATTGTTGATCCGAGGAAATTCTGTCGACCAAGCGTTATGCCCCAGTCATAGTGTCACGTTGTGGCCGCGCCGTTGTGCCCCGTTTCTGACACCTACGATTTGCAAATTTCCGAATATCAAAATCGGTTTATGCCTCGCTCTAGCGGTTTATGCCACGCTCTAGCCTCGCTATCGCCACGTTGTGCCTCGTTATGCCTTGCTATGCCTGGTTGCCGCCACGCTCTAGCCTCGCTGTCGCCACGTTGTGCCTTGTTATGCCTCGTTATGTCTGGGTGACACAGCGTGACACAGCGAGACACAGCGTGGCATAACGTGACACTGGGGAACGTGAAAATGTTGTCAACTTTGGACGCCATTTCCGGAAAATATTGTAAATTTTGTAAACGTATTTCATGAAATTACGCAGATGTCCGAAGGTACAAAATCACATTTATACAATTATACCTGCAGACCCCCGACGTCAGAAATGTCACTATGGTACTCACATCTCCGAGTCAAACCAAGTCTGTCCTAATAACGAAGGACCGTCACCGTGCGGATAGCGCGCACCAAGTGATCACCACCCACCTCACGTCCGTACACTTCTGGGGTGAGAATCCCGAAGGAAAGTGGAACATCCGGTTGATCCAAGCAGACGCAGGTAATGTAGTCCAATAGTATGGAACGCCAAATCTACATAAAATCAAATAATTAATGCCATCTGTAAATAATTAGAGCTAGCATTAAATATTTAGAGCGCGCTCCAAATTAATTGAAGAGCTCTCTAAATCATTTGGAGCTAGCTCTAAATATTTAATGATAGCTCTAATTATTTAGCGGTAGCAACACTTATTTGAGTTAATGTAGTTTTGGCGTTCCATACAATAGTTATGTACAATAGTTATGTACAATAGTTATGTACAATAGTTATGTACAATAGTTATGTACAATAGTTATGTATACAATAGTTATGTACAATAGTTATGTACAATAGTTATGTATACAATAGTTATGTATACAATAGTTATGTACAATAGTTATGTACAATAGTTATGTACAATAGTTATGTACAATAGTTATGTATACAATAGTTATGTACAATAGTTATGTACAATAGTTATGTATACAATAGTTATGTACAATAGTTATGTACAATAGTTATGTACAATAGTTATGTACAATAGTTATGTATAACCACATCATTACTTAAAGTAACTATAAGTCTAACCCGACTTGTCTGTCAGTTACACAGGGCGACTTACTTGTAAATTGGGATTACTTTAACCAGAACTCTGCTTTTATCAGGTAACCTGCCCTGCATTGACCGAATACGTACTGACTAATAATATACTGTTGTATCAGGCATTGACTTGATATAAACATCCGGGTTACAACGAAGTTAAAAATGACGTTCCATTGGTCGGATGACGTCACGTGATATTAATGAATGACGTCAGTGTAATTACGCAAGTCTGCGTTCTGTCCATAGATAACGACGTCACATGGGTTCATTTTCGAGAATAAAATGTACTTCGTACGACTAAAATGTTCGTAAGTGAAAAATTATAATAGTCTGTAAATTTCACATTAACACTGTTTTCTTGTAAACAATGCATGTGCAGCCTATGCTCAATAAATGTAAATCCATCAATTGAAAGTTCCAGACGATCGTAAATTTGCACTTACGAACAGTTTAGTACGAAGTTTAGCGACACGGCCCCAGGGGATTCCTAAGCGTTTCCAAGCCTTGCCTGATAAACTTGATATCAACAGACACTAGCCTGGTACATGTATTCTCTATGCCATTGTACTGCACAGTGTTGATGTTAAACAGTAACTCATTCAGAAAATCCAGGTTGCGTGACACAACCTGGACTTTCTGAATGAGTTACTGTTTAACAGCAACATTTAGTAACAAATTACTTGATGTGTGTTTTTATTTCCCTTTGGATATGATTCCTAAGGAGCCCCGCAGGGGACATAGCTTTTTATTTATTAATTCTTTCCCATGAAATAACAATTCGTTCCCTCAACTTAACAATTCGTTCCATCGAATTAACAATACGTTCCCACGATATAACAATTCGTTCCCTCGAATTAACAATTCGTTCCCACGATGTAACAATTCGTTCAATTCGTTCCCACGATATAACAATTCGTTCCCACGAATTAATAATTCGTTCCCGTGGATGGAACGAATTGCTAAGTCGTGGGAAAAGACGAATTGTTTATTCGTGGGAACAAATTTTAGGGATCGAATTGTTAAATTTAGGGAACGAATTGTTATTTCGTGGGAACGAATTGTTAATTCGAGGGAACGAATTGTTATATCGTGGGAACGTATTGTTAATTCGAGGGAACGAATTGTTAAGTTGAGGGAACGAATTATTTCGTGGGAACAAATTTAATAAAAAATAAATTCTACGTCCCCTGCGGGGCTCCGTAGATTTCGCATGTACTCTGAACATTTTGTAAACTTCTGACACCATTTACTGAAAATATTGTAAATTTTGTAAACTTATTAATTTTAATGAAATTACGCAGATGTCCGAAGGTACAAAATCACATAAATTTATTTAAACATGTTACAATCACTGCCACACGTTATTCACCTGTGACACAATCCTGATATGCTCTAATATCAGGTTCGACCATGTCCAGCCGTGTTTAAAAGTTTGTCGTGGCTGAGGGAACTGTTTGAACCCCAAAACCGTAGGCCACGGGTTCAAACAGTTCCCGAAGGGCACGACAAACTTTTACCCCACGGCTGGACATGGTCGAATGTTATTGTTAATATTTCCGTCGGAAATATCGTGTAATTCGAGCATATATGAAGTACTTTCAGTACTTTGATAACCCGGCGTTCCATTCAAACAGCTGATTTGCACATGCATATTCCAGGGCCGCAGTACACGTCGCGTGATGCAGCCGCGTCAAATTCAAAATTGCAATGCCACCGTTGTGAACTGGTCTGGTGACGTAATATCGAGTTCTAAATCTGGACAAACGTGTAACCTTTATATATTAAAGGTTAAATTAACAACTTCTTTTATGAATAATACAATTGGATAATATGCAATAAGTGCTGAAAATCGCATGTAAAAATAACCATATTTAAAAAGTTACAAAGGTTTGAATATTTCAATTAGCTGAAATATGCGTGTTCCGCTGTGAGGTCATAGAAGAACAAGTATTTTTATATTTACTTATATTAAGTCTACGTGACTGTTTTCTCATTATTTTATTAAAGGTCAGGAAGTCCTGCCATAGACAGTGCTGAACTGACGTTATATGGAACATCCATGATATCACGTGCTAAAATCGAGCCCAGCAGCAGCCTGACCCCACCTTTGCCGACAACAGATGCCGTAGCCATGGAAACCGCGACCTCCGCGACCGCCGCCATCACCGCCACTGCCAGTGTCACGGTCACCATTGACGGAGAAATACAGAAAAAAAACGGTGCTGATTATGGTGCGTATTACTTGAGACACATCGTGGCAATGACTGGAGAAATGGGGCTTATGGGACGTCTGACCAGTGTAACCCCTGATCAAATAGCACACTCATGTATCCCGATAAGGATCTATATTGCTTGTTAAATGCATCGCGGGTGTTTCATCGATGTAATGGCGAAAAGTGCAGATCCTGATCGAACTGTGCGGATGCACTGTCAGGCTGATCTGGATCTAAACTGGTCACAAGTCACAGCCACATAGTACCGATACTCATTTCTACAATCAGTCACGTTTTCCGTAAATGACGTCGAAAATTAACAAAGAAATTAGACCTAGATTAGTCTGCGCATACTGGCCAGGGTATATAGTCACTGTTTGTCATGATGTTAGAGAAACCCGAAACTGAATAAGTGATCGAAACCATGTTTTACTGTCCTGGTTGATGAGCATCTACACTGACCACAGGCATTCCGCTTACTTCGCCTGACTTCGGCTGTTTTGGTATTGCTATTTAAAGGTACATGCCCACTCAGTAGGAGCAAAATGTTCTTTATATCAGAGACATCATCTGAGATATTTTCTGGCAAAAGAGACATTCATTCACCATTACCCGACGTATTGATTGGCATTATTATACATTTTATATCAGATGTAAATTTCCACACTGATATCAGGGGTGATAACCGTGTTTCCTTGAAATGTTAACGGACTTTGCTATTTATTATTTGTATGTATTTTTTTATGTGCAATAATCGTAAAAATTGATAATTTTTCGAAAATATTATTTTTTCAGGTGACGCATTTAATTAGTATAAATAATATCATGCCTCATTGGCATATGATAATAGCCTGATACAACCGCATGTCACTGTCAGTAAAATAAATATTACTAACTTAATATATCTGTATAGCGGGCACTTGTAATTTTTAGAACTGGTGGAATAGTTACACACTTATACACTTATTTAATTCCTATAAATAACATGCTGTGCCTACTGAGTGGGCATGTAACTTTAATATACATTTCAAGCTATTATAAGGTGTGAGATTACGTGGTTTCCGAACCCAATTTTCGGACGTGACGTAATCTGTGACGTAATGTTTACAGTATATTTTCAATAACATCTTCCTAACAAACCTACGAATTTGGATATGTAGCGTACCAAATACGATGGAATATGTGTTTATGGGTGCTCTGAAAGTTATTTACAATAACATATAACTTTAACAAATAATCGAGTACAGTTTATTGCGTTCATGCACTTGCTGTAGTTTGTATGTACATGTACGGTAACCGATTCTTCGTCAAAACGACATAATTATGAGATTAAACCACATATACAATAAAAGGTAACGTGTACGGCATTTGCTGCGGTATATTTCATAAAAATATGTCATTCTATTAGAAAGATGTTAAAGGATATTAAAGCTATTTATGTCCAAATGCGAGAAAATGTGTATCGCACCACGAAAACACATGACACCAAAAAGTCCGGCCTACTTTACCTAAGCCTCGTCTTGATATCGCTCTCAAACGATGTCCAAGCCAATCCAGGACCTAGGACCCCGAAATTCCCATGTGGCAGCTGCAATAAAGCAGTCAGAAATGGCCAAAATGCCATCCAATGTGACTCGATTGATACCTGGTATCATATAGGCTGTGAAAACACAGGCGCTCAGACACACAAAATCCTCGCCGATCATGAAAGTTATTCCTGGAATTGCTTACGGCCTGCCAAACATCAGCGCGAGCTTTTTCGACTCGACAATATCTCTTGCTATATCCAACATGTTCAGTGAGCTAGACTCATCAACCTCACCCACACGCCTGACATCAACACCTGTGAAATGCACACATACTACAAACCAAAACAGGAATAACAGAGCCAGTACACTCAAACTACTTTAACATAAATTGTCAATCCATCGTCAACAAGCAAGCATAGTGCAATACCCTATTATACGAGGAGAAACATGATGTCGTAGTTGGTACCGAGACCTGGTGTTCAGACACTCGAGGGCAGATATCTTAAACAACAAATTCAGGTCAGTATTCACTCCAAAGAGCCACTGCGCCTTTCGAAACACAGCCAAATGAAGGTACAGGAACAAGCAGAAACGGCGCATCTAAAACAGACAACGACTCCCTTAAACTCTACACTTTTCCTATCATGCTTGACCTGCAGATCTCCACTAAAGGTATTGTAACTCTATTAAAAAAACATAAAAACAAAGGAAGCAGCAGGCCCAGAAAAACTACAGCCGATCCTATTGAAACAGCTGCGAGATGAAATCGCCCCAATATTATAGGTAATTTTACAAAATCGCTTCAAACAGGTGTCATGCCAACAGAATGGTATGTGGCAAATGTAGCTCCACTCTTCAAAGAAGGTGAGAAGACATTAGCGGAAAACTATTGCCCAAGTTCCCTTACATGCATACTATGCAAGGTCATGGAGCGCATCGTCACATCCAACCTATGCAAGCACGTAAACTCAAACAACATTATGTACGAACTACAACACGGATTCCGCGAAAGGCGATCATGTGAAACCCAATTAGCCATGGAAGTCCAAGACATAACTAGGAATGCTAGTTCTGGCAATCAGACAGACGTGGTCCTACTAGACTTCTGACAGTAAAGCCTTTGACAAAGTAAACCATGAAGAATTACTGTATAAACTCCACTGTTACGGTATCCGAGACCATACACTAAACTGGGTCAAAGCTTTCCTTAACGGCTATCCTAGTTTATATCAACGACCTTCCAGACGACATAATGTCACAGGTGCGCCACTTCGCACCTGACACTGCAGTATACATCATTATCAGACATGAGGCCGATAGCAAAACACTACAACAGGACCTGGACACACTTCAAGTATGGGAAACAACTGGGACATGTATTTTAATCCTTCCAAGTGCCAGGTCTTGCACATCACAAGGTAAAAAACACCAGTCAAGTCCTCATACACACTGCATGGCCAGGTACTAGATGCAGTCTCGTCAGTCAAATACCTCGGCGTTACCATCAGCAATAATCTCACTTGGAACCAGGACATCACAAACATCACAAACAAAGCAAACAGTACTTTGTGGTTTGTCAAAAGGAATCCGGCAGTCGCTATAACATAAGCATCTCCCAGCAAACATGATAGGTATTCGATACAGCTTCAAATTATGACGATGTGCTTATACAATAAATATAAATAAACATGTGTGATGATTTAATATGCATTTATTACACTTGTTGACTGATGTTTCGGCATAGCCTCATTTCTTATGAAATCAGTAAACGTGTGTAATAAATCTCATATTAAATCATCACTCATATAAGATGCTTTATTTATACAACTCGTTGACTCATTTCACACGAAACTAGACATATCCTCGTTTCTTATGAAGCCAGCAACCTCGTTTAATAAATATCATATTAAATCATAACTCATGTAAGATCGTCTGTTCATTAAACGCAGTGACTTATTTCGCAAGAAACTCGACATACATGTAGCCTTGTTTCTTATGAACTCAGTAAACTCGTGTAATGAATATCATATTAAATCATCACTAATGTAAGATCCTCTATTTATACAATGTATGCGTTCTCTGTTTCAGAAACAGTAACAACAGTTCTACTCGTAATCATGGTAATAGTATGCAGAGCTCTCCGTAATCGCCGTAATCGCCGTAATCTCCGTAATCGCCGGCTGCCGGCGATTTAGCCGACTACTCGCTCAGTTGGCGCCGGCTACAATTCATAATGTCGTAAAAAAAAAGAATACATTTGATTCGTATTTCTGAATCAAGATGCATGATCACGTGGTTACAACAACAACAACACATGCTGAAAGTGTTGAAAGCGCGCCCACTGCAAAGTAAGTATTATTTGATATTTTTCTTAATAGGCAATGGATTTTGATGACATATGGCGCAGCAAACGCGTATTCGTGAGCTGAATTTGGTGGTTCCGTGAGTTCGGCACATACTTATGTCGTTTTTGCGAATAATCGATTTCCGTGTCTGGCAAAAACGACACACGTTTGGGCCAAGGTACCGAGACCACCAAATGCATCTTAACAAGACGCGTTTGATACGCCATATTTCATCAAAATCCGTTACATAATAAGGACAAAATACAAGAATACGTACTTTGAATCGGAGGGCTTCTTGATGTGCCAGTACTTGTTGTTGTTGTTGTAACCACGTGTTGACTGGTCGACACAACATATTTATTATATTTTGTTTGGGTAAAAATAAGGAACTGGATCGACGTGTTGCAATGTTGTATGCTAATAATTATTTATCTCAACATGTCGTTATAAATAGCTCAATATTTCGACAAAGAATGATATTTAACGCAACATGTCGACATAGTTTTTGTCAACATGTCGACTTATTTTCGTCTTGTCGTGATATTTAAGTCGATTTGTCACGATCAATAATTACATCTCAGCATCTCGATGATCAATATTTATGTACGATGGAATATCCTATTTATTACATTTCTGAACAAAATATTCGAACAAAAATGCATTTTATAATGTTTCGGGGGCGTTTCCATCTGCGTATGAATTATTGTGGGCGGAGCTTATTTTTATAACAACTGACGAAACTAACTAGGCCAAATTCTATGTTAAATCCGTAAAATAAAATGGCGGATATCGAGTTGTGAATTTATTTTGAATACTGGAGTATTTAATAACGCTGGAAATACATGGCTTCAGACATTCACCAATAGTTCTCGTTGGATCGAGGCTTCCTCAGCACAAGCCAACATATACATTCGTTCTGATCGCTGCTCGAAACATTGAATTGGAACCGAGCAAATGTCAACGACGAGGACGGCGTGCCAGGCGGAATTTACTGGATCCCAGAGCTGTTACATTATATTTACTGACTGGTTGGTTACAAAATGTTTGTGTTTCATACCTTTGGCGTCTGGAAACTTATTAATGGACTATCGCTGTCGCGCTCCCTGCCAGGAAATGAAACCAAACCCAGCAGCACCATTATCTGGACAAGAATCAAAGCACATTGCTTGCAACAATATAATTTATTTAGGCAACACATATACATACATTTGTATCAGTAACACATTCAACTGAATTGTATTGCATAGCTCCTGTAGCCTATCTAACCAAAATTGCTAAATACGCTAAGTGTACTTTGGGGGAGCAATTTTCAATTTATACATAAATTAATAATATTTTAATTTAATAAAATAGTCAATACAATATTTTATAATCAAAACAATGAGTGTGATAATGTAATAAATGCAGTATATCAATGCTGCATAATTTTACTCGTCAAATATATAGAGGATATTCATATTTTTGCAACAAATATGACATATATGTTCATCGAGTGGTGTTAGGCACTCGTGAAATATGTACATTTCACACCACTAACGGCACTCGTGAAATATGGACATTTCACACCACTCGATGAACATATATGTCATATTCGTTGCAAAAATATGAATATTATATTTATTATATACCGCTCCATGGAAATTAGCAGTTTTTTAGACTGTATACATGGTATCCGGTAATTAATGTGTATTTGCAGCCTATTTGCGCTGTTTTCCCGAACATAGATTTTATGAATATATATACATGTAGCGGAAGTAGTCGTATTTTCACCGGAAGTTGTGTATTTCATCGATGAGAACATATGACTTTTATTTACATCGTATAACTATGTATTTCATGGGTAGGTATATAATAAAAACAGGCATTTGCTTTTTATGAACAAAATTGTTCAATACAAATAAATAATTACTCCGCAAAGTACAGTGGAACCTCTCTAAAACCAAGAAAACACCTGTGATCTTATTTTTGATGAGTTTCTTGGTCATTTATCTCGGGTGATATTGTCTGTTCATGATCGCATAGCACACATCTATGGCTCAGAATGGTCAAATGACTGATTTATAGTGAAACGTTTCTAAGCCGGACACCCTGGGGACCTCCCAGGGTGTCCGTTTTAGAGAGGTTTCACTGTACCTGTTTAGTACTTTTTATGAAATATGCTACTGATAAGACGCGTATTGGTGTATTTTAATCATGTTTTTTGCTTGCTTACACAATATCAAATGCACAGATGTCTTTTACTATTTCATCTGCCTTTAATATTATCTGTATCCTTCTACCTGAGAGCCGCCTGTTGTAAAATTTAGTCACAATAACAACCCATTGTGTCCTGGCATTTTGTGACGAGCGAGCCGTTTAAATTCTTCACGGTTTTGTTCAAAAATTTGCAATGACCAATAATAAACATGAAATATACATACTTTGACCCGGATTAACCTTTTATTCATATATTATTTGCAAAACGCGAGTACAGAATAGGCTGTTATTATAACCATATTTTACAATGGGTGAGTCTCGGCTACACGGATACACAATATATAAAATACAGATGAAATAGTAAAATACATCGTATAGCTGGGATTATTTATCTTTAGCTAAAATTATCAGATCCTTTTTATTACATTCTTTATAATACATGCAGTATGTAATTGTATGAGATTCACTCTAGAGAAAAAACATAATAATCTCTTTGAAATTAATACCCAGTGAAGGAAATATCCATTTAATACTTGAGCACTCTCCAAATCTTCAGATACCTTATTTGGAGAATAACAAAAATAACACATGCATAGCAAACGAAAGCACAGGAATAATTACAGGTGTTCTCTTCACTGTCATATAGGGTGTACCGTTAATATTTTTAAGGAGTTCATTACACGTGTTCGCTCGCGTTTACACGTTTTCACTGAAGGTCATTCTCTTCATCGCTATCAATAGTCGGTCGTATTCGACGGTACTTTCGTGGAGGTGGGCTTTCAATTGCCTGTGGGCAATGCCTGCTTTGTGTGTTCCCAAAGTAGAAATTACCGCCTGTTATTGTTGCATGTGACTCAAATATTGAAAACAGAGCTTGCTGACTGTACGACACATTTCAACCTGTACAACATGCAGCAGTTGCCGTATCCATAGATGGTTCACGGTTGTATCCATTGTGGCAGATGGTGGTCTCGGCGTTTGTTGAACAGCAGTCAAGTCGGTGCAGTTTGATGGCAGTGCCTTTGCAACTTTGTTTTGTTTCATCAGATTCATTTTTGAGCAATTATTCACACTGTGCAGGTTTTTGTGTCCAGTTATTTGTATTGTTTCTGTTGGGAGAAAGGCGAGGTCTACACACTTTTGCCCAATATGTTTTCGTACACAGTGATTTGTAATCTTACGGGTGTAATTTTTTGTGTCTCTACCTTGTTTGCCATTTTACCACATTGTTTTGGTCAAACCGTATATCGTGTTCACACCCATTGGGCAATTTTCAAACCATGACTGCCCATTCTCCGGATTTTTCACGTTTATTCTCAGGAAAAACGGTGAATCTGGAGACAGTGTTGATTTTGGTATTTTTTCCGTATACAATTAACTGGGCATCTCCCAGATTCACTGTTATCCCATGCTTTTGGTTTGAATTGCCGAACATTTCGGACATCCTGCCCGGACCTGCTTTTAGTGGAGTGTTCCTTTTTATGGACAAGAAATTCATCGCCATCTTCATCGACCCTACTTCGATGTCCCCTCATTTTAAGTGTCTGTTATATTCCCCAGCGTATTCCAAGAACGAGTGAAAAATTTAGATGCAGAAGATTTATTAACGACGTCGGTGAGTGAGTGTCCAGTACTCCTTTCTGGAATAAGTTTTCAATGTCTGCGTCCGTCATTTCATCTGATTCATTAGGTCTGTTTCCCATGCCCTTTGATTTCAAGTCCTTTTGCTTTGCCTTTAAAGATGCATTGTTATGCGGAAACAATGGATTTGTTGTTACTTCTTCAAATAACGATCCAGGCTGCTCATAAATCCCCGTAGTGTGGACGGTTCATATTCCCCGGAATCTTTCATTTTCCTTGCTCCCAAGAGAAAATTCCCAAAATGTATGTCCAGTTCAGCCATGGGTATTATCTCTATGTCCCTTTCTTCTCCCTTCACATTTAGGTAACTTTTAAAATGTCTCATGTCACAATCTGTCTTTTTCTTCGTTGACGTGTTCTCCATGCTGTTAATAAATTCATCTGCCTCCGCTTTTGAATACTCCATAAAGCGATGACATCCTTCTCTATCTGTACCGGCATTGTTTTCTGTACCAGTAGTGTGCTCTGTACCGGCAGTGTGATCTGCAACAGCGAATCAGCGTACATTTTACGGGTGTTCTCTTCACTGTGTATTATTTGTAAGGAGTTGAGTACGGGTTTTCTCTCAAAGCGAAACCCGTACAAATAATTTTCAAGAGTGTAATAAATTGAAATTGGTCATATCACCAATTCATAATGAATTAATGATATCACCCATTACATTAGATGATATCACATGTTCAAATGGGTGATATCGCGGATTCAACATAAAAGTGTGAATACCATATATTCAAATTCGTAATATCACCAATTCAAAATGCATAGTTGATATCACCCATTAAAATGAGTGATATCAACTATTCGAATGGGTCATAACACACATTAGAATATATTATATCACCTATTGGAAAGGAAGATATCACATATTCGAGTGGGTGATATCATTCATTCATATTTCGCATTGACTACGGATACTCACACATTTGAAGGCATGTGATGGGTGATATCAAGGGAGACCTATTAGAATTGGTGATATCCCAAAGTGCTATTAAAGCCCAAAACCCACTTATATGTAATAATTCAAATCAGTCAGATCTCCAGATA
Organism: Conchocele bisecta; assembly: GCA_029237695.1. NCBI lineage: Eukaryota > Metazoa > Mollusca > Bivalvia > Lucinida > Thyasiridae > Conchocele > Conchocele bisecta. Next base: position 14,680,635 of record CM055271.1, read on the forward strand.
AGTTGTGTATCTAAAGAGTATTATACCCCCCATATTTCAAATTCAATGCGTATTTATTTGACTTCTACAAATGTATTATTGATTTTCTTCCTTATTAAATAGGGAACAAATCATAAAAGAAACACATAAAACATACTTAAAAAATCACTTATTTCAGCTGCAAATTGCATTTACAGCTGAACTAAGTTAAATTGACAGTACTGTATTTTCAATACTCAATTTGTAAATCAATGCATATTTTCACATTTGTGTGAGTACATTTGTACTGAGTCTCCCACTTTTGATAATCACTGTGTATTCTGCTAAAATAAATGCGTAAAATTACGCCAATACGCACCTTATCTGGAGCTCTGATCATTGATATGCTTTCAGCACATATACCATGTTCCAAAATAAATACATTATCCCAAGATGTTGTTTATTTCAATAAAAGGAATACATATGTGGAATAGCGGAAATAATACACTCGTGTCCGTCGGCTTCCGTGTAAGCAAATCGTTCGCTACGCTCACTCTGTGCTTACGCGGAAGCCGACGCACACTCGTGTATTATTTCCCGCTATTCAACATGTACAGTGGAATATCCTCTATTGGATTTAGAATTTTCGCCCCATTACATCGGGTGAAATATGAAATTCGACCACATTAACCATTAACCGAGCAGAAAATTACCATAGCTGTTGCCAGGCCGTCATTAAACACCACTGAAGGGAATTTTATATGAACTAATCATCCAATTTCGGGACATTTTCTTGGCTTTGTGATATTACAGTTCAGGATGTTATTACTATCAAAACGGTAGGTGGCACATCTGTGTTCTATCAACACATTTCCGGTTGTTGGAGAAATGTCATTCTCACTGTGCTGAGTAGATATACTGTACACAGTTTGGTAGAAGCATGCCACACATGCATGTATTATTGACTGAACGCCGAACATAGCAGACCCGTGGCTAGATTCTGGTTACAAATGGCATAATGTCCCATTTATCATGTGTTACAAATGTCAACATTGCCAGAGGTTGGGAGAATTTGATATATGTCAGCCAATGATTTGCAGATTGGCAGAGAATTTGGATGATAAAACGTAAGATTTAAACCTACTTTGGTTTGTTTGTTGATTGTCGGTATTTCGGGACTTGGTAGATCTTCGAAATCCGATTGAGTTAGTAGGAAATCGATTTATTGCCAATCCCAGTCTGTCAGCTGAGCCATCTTGTCGAATGCAGACGCGTCACTCGCTGGGGAGGTCACTTCCGTTTACAACTCGCGAAAGTATTCCAGAATTTCCACAGTGCGGGACAGTGCACGCGGTGATTACGGGTGTATTGTTTGTAATCTGATAATTACGGGTTTTCTTCCACAGGTAAATCCATGCATATAATAGCATGAAATGTAATAACTTTCATTCTCGTATAAAAGACCACGAAATACAGGGCATAGGATCACGTGGTGTCAGAACAATTGCCAAATAAGTTTTCCGACGTGACGTAATCGTTGACGATGGTGGAGGGGGCATTTAGTTTTGCCCTTTTCCGTCCGTCCGTCCGTCGTAACTCTTAAACGTTTAAGCCATACTAGATATATTTGAAACTTGGTGTGTATATACTTAACCACATGTATAATCGGTCAGACAACAAAGTGACGTAATTTCGGTGTTATGGCAAGTATCAGTACGAACCTTCGAAGGCACAGTATCATTTTATGACGGTATCGACTTGTCCGATCCAGAATTTCAACTATCCATTAATCAGAACCACTCGTGCGTTACGAGTAGTTCGAAATCAATTACTTAGCACGTGCAAACGATGTGTCGTAATATATTGCTTCAAATATCATGTGTATATGAAGCCATACATTTGGCAAGACATACAAACATGAAATATCAAAGATAAATGGCATGTATAACGGCAGACGAAAGGGCGCATGCTGTGTGCATGCTGACCGGCGGGGCTACATTCAGACAGGTATGTAGAAAAGTCGTTAATTGAGCAAGAAATTACTTTCAATCAGGTTCAAACTCTTTGAAATCAACCAAGGATCCGATTGTAACATTAATATCCCCGTCAATGTAACACCCATGTCAGTTGTATTCACTTGACGAGTCCAGGTTCAACCTGCGCCGTAACGATGATCGTGCCCGTTTTTATCGCAGACGCGGTGATCGATTTTATGGAACGTGACCACTTCGGCAGTGGTTCCGTCATGATGTGGCGAGGCATTTATCTTCACCCAAAGACCCAGTTAATGTTGGTTCAAGGAAATATAAATGGTGCCTGCTATCTTCAGAACATTGTACAGTAGGAGATTGTGTCACATGTTGCCGCGCGCAGGGTATGAGTGTTGTACAAGATAACGCCCCGTGTCACGTCGCCCGAGAAACCATCAATATGTTCAACGGCAGCCACATTCTACTGCTACCATGGCCCGCAATTTAATCGCTAGATTTGATGAACCCGATAGAACATGTCTGGGGACTTGTTAGACACACGACTAAGACTGGACCCAGAACATGTAACTCTGCAAGCCCTCATTGGCGCCCTGCTTCGGGAGTGGGCAAATCTGACTCAGCGCGAGCACAACAATTATATAAATTCGACGAGGAGCATATTTTCAAGCAGTAAGTGCAGCATGTGCGGGTTGGGTCATACGCGTTGCTGATATGTTTTAAACATCATTACATGAATTGTGTGATTTTTTGAATCACGGGTGACGAATATATGTGACTACCATACATTTCATCTGCATTATTTATTTACACTGAAAAACAAAAATATGTTGCCTGACCGATTATAAAATTGGTTAAGTATATATGTGGTGTGTCGACAGGTAGATGTGCAAAGTTATATTCGATTTTAAGTTCAACCCCCGATCATGGGTTATCTCCCCCTTTTGGACTTATTATTTCACAAGTTTTTCTCGTAGCTGGTAAAACTTTTAAACTGTAATAACTCGAGGTTTGATACTGGATTGTACAGTGGGACCTCTCTAAACAGGACACCCTGGGAGGTCCCCAGTCCTGGGAGGTCCCCAGGGTGTCCGGTTACGAGAGGTTTCGCTGTAGTTCAGGCATATGACCACCCCAATACATGTTCGTGTACATTACAACCCTGAACATATATTATCAATGTAAACAGATGACATTGAAACCAATGTAATAAATGACACTGGGATTTCTGGTGTCCGGTTTAGAGAGGTTCCACTACATGTATGTTCCTTTTGATGTGTATTTTCTCATCCGCCTTCGTGGAAAGTAAGACATAGCATCATAATTCCGGCGTAGGTGTCGACGTCAACAAATGTTTAAAGGTACATTCCCACTCAGTAAGTTATACTATAGGGAGACATATAGTTTTGTATATTCTGTATACTGATATGACATTTTCCGTCAAAATGAACATTAATTCACCACTACCCCACGTATTGATTGGTATTAATATACATTTTATATCAGACGTAAACTTCCACACTGATATCAGGAGCGATAATCGTGTTACCTTAAAATGTTTACGGACATTACTATTTATTCTCTGTATTTATTTATTTGGTGTACAATGATCATACTTTATAATCTGTCGAAAATATTATTTTTTTCAGGTGATGCATTTAATTAGTAGAAATAATTAAAAAATATCATG
>CM055271.1:14684770-14701882 GCA_029237695.1 Conchocele bisecta
GCAGACATCAGTGCTCCCTTCAGTTGTTCAAAGGCTCCCTGTGCCTCTGGTGTCCAGATAAATTTGACCCCTTTTTCCCCAAGTTTATACGGTGGTTTAGCAATTTTGCTAAAGTCTAGTACGTATCGCTTGTAATAGGAGGCAAGACCGATAAATGATTTGAGATTTTTCGAAGAGGTGGGTATAGGCCAATCACGTACAGCAGCTATCTTATCGTCATCGGTGGCCACTCCTTCAGCTGACACGATATGACACAATACCTTCACTGATTTTTGGAGAAATGTACACTTGCGCGGCTTTAATTTGAGATTTGCAGACTGTAGTCGTTGGAAAACATGCTCGAGTCTCTGTATATTCTCATCGAAACTCGAGCTCGGGACAATGATATCGTCCATGTATACGCAGCACTCGACCCACTGTAGCCCACGGAGTACTTCGCCCATCAATCTGCTGAATTCGGATGGCGCCGTGACGAGGCCATATGGGAGCCGGGTGAAATGGTACAGCCCCAGACTGGTAGAAAAGGCTGTTTTTTCCTGGTCCTCGGGTGCCACAGCCATCTGTAGGTACCCCTGGTTCAAATACATGCAGCTGAAGTATGTATATCCCGATAACGACTCCAGACATTCGTCGACACGGGCTAACGGGAAGGAATATTTCTTGACAAATTGGTTAACTCCTCGAAAATCAACACAGAATCTCGTGCTACCATCCTTTTTCGTTAACAGCACGACTGGAGAGCTCCATGGGCTGATGCTGGGTTCGATGACGCCCCTGGATAGCATTTTCTGCACCTCCGCTCGCTCAATCTCGCGCTTTCCAAGTGGTTGCCTGCGAAACGGCATTTTGATCGGATACGCCCCTTGAGTGTTTATATGGTGTTCAACAATGTTAGTAACCCCCAAAGCGTCATCTGTCTTCGCGAAACGCGGCACTTTCTACACTGTCAGATACTGACTCACATAGTCCAAAAAGTGGTATTTGAATGGATAGTTACATCCTTTTCATTGACGTTGAGGACATTTATTTCCATGGACGTACCCGTCATTGAGTACACACTGTCTAAAATATGTACCTGTCTCAGATTGTCAGATTGTCCGATTGTGACTGAACATGCACGGTGTCTGCCATATGTTCTCCGTTGGGTATGCTGACTTTCACCCAATTTGCTGTATATGCTGGTATTTTTACAGTGTCGGTTACCAATATCCTGCATACATTACATGTATCACCCCCGGTCCAACATTGGATTTCATCAGTTTTGGTTGTTATGGTTATTTTCTCATAGTCAATTTTCTTAATGTGTTTCATGAGAAAATCTTGTCCAAGTATTCCTTGTGGCTTCATGTCACAAACTATGATAGTGTGTATATACTGAGTGTTCCCGAGGTTCAGGCTCATATCTGCGTACCCGTAACCCTTCAGAGAGCCGCAATTTACATCGTTCACTCTATGCGTTATCCCCTTCAACTGAGGCTACTTGTTCAGATCTATCCTGTTATACTGTTTGTATGAGATTATGGACGCCGTTGCTCCACTGTCGATGAGAAATTTCGCGGATATACCTTCAAGCACCCCACTTGTATAGAAACCATTATCACAAGCGGATAGCTGACCGGTTCTTAGGAAAATGTTATTGTCTGCTGGCCCCACAACTTGCACGTCAGCTGACTCACGGGCTACTGAGCCAGCTGTCTGCCGTTTCCCGAAGCTATTCCATCTGGCCGCCCCGCAGGTATTGTCGAAAACCGCCTTGATTCAGCATTTTGTTGTGGATTATCTCGGTTCCATGGACAGTCACGGATAAAATGTCCTCTAGCATGGCATCCAAAACAGGTTGGTGGTCCTGGTTGCCGTGAAAACCCTTGTGGTCATTGACCTTGTCCACCCCGTTGCATTGTGCCGAATTGTCGCTGACTGTCGGCCTGGTTCCTCTCAAGTCGGTCCAACCGGTGGCCGATCTGATCCAAGGAATGTTCAATGCGATGGTACTGGTTACTTTGTTCCTTAGGAGCAGGTGACGGTTTCGTATTAACCATTCTAACCTGCTTGGACATTCCCTTCTGACCTTGTTCAACGTGGAGGTCCTCATACATCTGGACCACGTCCACCGCCATTTCCACCGTATCACACCCCTGGATCAGGCACTGGTATCGCATGTCGGCGCTTGTTGATTTGAGTAGCTGCTGCATCCCCAGCATATCTTGGGCGGCGGTGCCCAGGTTTCCATACGCCTTCCGGGTCAGCCTCCTAATGTCGTCGCCCAATTCCGCAATTGACTCGTTCTGCTTCCGTTTTTCGTTCTCGGGCTGGCTGAGGCCCACAGTGGCTTCTGTTTATACCCGCCAAATCGTTTTTCAAGCTTCTTAACAAGTGTTTCATATGGGTCTTGTTCAACATCTGGCAAATTTAACAGATACCTCTGTGCATTGCCCCGCATACAGGCTAACATGGTCAGCGCCTTGGCTCTTTGCCGCCACTGACCTAGTCGTGCACAAACTTCAAAATGCCCGACGAAGGATTCCCAGTCGTCGTCGCCCGAGAACGTTTGCGGTTTCATGGTGGGTGCCGTATTCCCAGTTGGATAGTGGCTATCATTTCCATAACCTATGTCGGATGTCCCATAGCGATTATATCTGGAGCGGTCTGAAATGTCACTGTTGCGTAAATTACCCCTGGGTCGACGGTATTGTGGTATGTCCCCATAATCGGTGCGGTCTCGTGGTTCGATATGACGTCTGGGCCGTTGTACCAACACGGAGGGTATGTCATCATTGTCAGATGCTGCACTATAGTATCTGGTACCACTGTCAGTCCGCAAGTTTCGAGCATCTGTCTCTTCTCGACTAGTAGTTCCCTGGTCTGGATCTCTGGAATCTCGTGAATGGTCTGTCTTCAGGTCCAGGGGCTCGACTGAGCCCTCCCCTGATAAATGGTCGTATCTTCGATACACCCGCAGTTATCTTCCTACTTCCCCCCCCCCCCCCCCCAGATTTCGGAACGCCAGCATACCAATTCCACAAACTCCTCCCCACTGGATTGCCTTAACCTGCTCGATACCCATCCGCCCCGTTCAATTGCCCTCTCGTATTAATCTCTACTTCGGAGTCGGAATCAGACATTTTGTTATATATTTGCTTATTGTTGAGATTAAATGTTTAAATCTATTTTAATAAACGTATTTTAACTGTTATTTTGTCTCTTTTATGTGTACTTATTATTGTATAATAAACATAATATTGTTCTATCAGGCGTTCAGTTTTATTTTTGTACCGCACTTGCTGCTAATTTCTTGTTACATCACCAAATTTCCCCCATACCATAACATCGTTCTGGCTATTTCCTTGTTTAAACTATATTATATTATGTACAACACCGTTGTTGCTAATTTCTTGTTACATGCATTTTCGGTTTCTTGTCGGTGGATTTGGATTTACCGCCCCACTGAGTAATATTTACAAAATTAATAAATAATAACTGTAGGAGCCAGTTCTTTTATGTTCGCGTAATAAACATCGCAATTGCTGACACCATTTGTAATCAAAACCCCTGCCCTGGTTGGCGGCACGGTAGCGTTATTACTGTTTATCTGTATTTCAAGTTATTAACAACAAGCGTCTGAACTCGTACTTATTTATTAATGCAAGAGCCCCGTGTCAGGATAGCTCAAAGGAACTTAACTAATAATACTATGTGACAGAGTACTAAGTTACTCAACGTGACGGGAATTAACTGGTTACCTGAGTCGACAATAGGTCACTAGCGGTTACTGACAATATGAGTGGGTCAGTCGACTGACAAGTGAATTAATGAGTTGCGCAGCTCGCCTCCTTTATATAGATGAGATGCGAGCAGCAGCCGTGCGAGCCCTAATCGAATTTCCCGCTGAAAATAATTCCAACCAATCACAGCACAGAAAATCAGAGAGGCAAGGGAAAATGTCGGCCATATTGGATACGCAAAATAACAAGTAGAAATCCAGCACACAAACGTGTCATCTAGAATAATGACAAGTTTGGTCTGTGCGGGCGCTACAAGAGCAGATAGCGACAGTGCAGATCTTTGCAATGACATATTATTCGGTGGTTGGAAGGATTTACTGGAGGCTGCTCGCACGGCTAAAGGTAGGCAAGTTTACATGAAGTTGGGGAATTTACACTAACGCGCTCGATAAACTTGGTTATACTGCTATGAATACCACTATTCCTTGCGCGAGCGTGTACTTTCTAGGGACTATAATGAATAGTGAATACGATTATGCCGATCCTGGTCAGGCAAGAGTGTAGGCTGAGTTTAAATGTGATAAGAAATAGCAGTCACCTGCAGTGTGAATCGAGGGGTCACGACCTTGATACCAGTACCCGACAATGACCAATAGTCGGCAACTGTCAATGAACAGTCACTGGCTAAAGGTCCTGGAAAGTCTCCAGGGTGGCATAAGATGCACAGTAATCCATCCAAATGTATTTCTGAATTACATGTGTATCATGACAGGCACTCTGGGGCTTTGTAACTCAGATCAGGGGCACTCAGTCCGACCAGGATGACAGAATATTGTAGTGGAACCGGAGTTTCACTACAACACGTAGTATCATAAAGACATTTCCGCAATAATACAATTAATATGTTCAACAATTCTGCAAAAACCAGGAACCCACTTTTCCGACGTTTCGGCACAATGCCTTTATCAAAGAATTAATTTCTACTGAACGCTAAGTGAAATCTAAAATGGAGGATACTTAGCGTTCAGTGAAAACTAATTCCTTGATAAAGGCATTGTGCTGAAACGTCGGAAAAGTGGGTTCCTGGTTTTTGTAGAATTGTTAAAAATATAAAGACCGCCACGATAAAACAGGATGTATTGACTTTACTTTAGACCACTGTAGCTCCTGATCAGCTACATTAATTCTTGAAGTGATAAATAAGTAAATTGTTCGCGTCATGTATAAGCATCAGAAATGATACTCCGACAGATTGGCGAACATTACAGCTGCTGATCAGAATGCAGAAATGATCAAGCTGATATGTAAGTCAATTTGTATTTATACCGGCCTCACATGTGGTTGTGACTGGAGAAATAGCGATTATGGGTTTTGCGACCTGTGTATATCACATATTTTCCTCTCTGCCTAATTAGCGGAGACTGGAGAAATGGGGCTTATGCGTTTTGCGACAAGTGTAGATGCAGATCAGACTGTGCATCCGCACAGTCTGATCTGGATCTGCAATGTGTTCGCCATTCCATCAATGAAACACAATGAAAAAATTAAACCGTTGTCAGAATACAGGGGTGTATTATTTGATGGGCAGCTACACTGATCACACATTCCATAAGACGCATTTCACTTGTACATATTGAATAATATAATAGCATTTATATTGATGATTTATTCAGTGTATAACCATTACAAGTACAGGAACACTTAATTATATATGTACTTAATATGCAACACTTTAATAGGCACAGATGCATGAGTAAGGATAATCATTAACATGTGAGGAAACCGGAGTACCCGCAGGAAAACTGTCAGTACTATCTGCCGACCACTACACGGTCTAACCTACTGCTGTGACGGGAGAAATGAGGTGTGTGGGATTTGTGACCAGTGTAGCACCTGATCAAATAGCACACTCATGTATCCTGGTAACGATCTATAGTGCTTGTTAGAAAACATGACGGGTGTTTCGTTGGTCGAATGGCGAACAATGCAGATCCTGGTCAGACGGTTCAAATGGGTGGTCATAACATGCATTTTCATTAAGAAATGGTTAAAATAAAAGTAAAATAGTTCATACCCGTGAAGGTGTATTCCGATTTCAATGGGTTAATGGTCACACTCGGTTCTCAGTTCTTATATGTGGCTGTGACTGGAGAAATGGGGCGTATGGAATGTGTGACCAGTGTAGGTCCTGATCCAATGACACTCTCCTGTAGCCTGATAGCGATCTATATTGTTGCTTAGAAGCATGACGGGTGGTTCATTGGCGAGCAGTGCAGATCCTGATCAGACTGTGCACATGCACAAGCTGATCTGGATCTACAGTGGTCGCAAAACACATAAGCCCCATTTCTGCAGTCACAAATATATGTGAAACAATCTGCTAATTATACAGAGTGGAAAATATGTACATTTGTCTTTCACAAACTCCAGCGCCGGGATGTTGGAGAAACACGAACTTTCTTAAGACTTTCTTAATAAGTTCTAGATTTTATTCTAGATAAGGCTCCCAATACTATAGCAATTATTTATTTTAGTTTTCTTGGAGGCACGTATAAGGTCGGGGCTGTTTATATATTTTAATGGCTACATGTACATGTACTACAATTTATTCATATGTAAATTTTGGAAACAAATATCACAAATAAAATATATTAAATTGCTCACCACGGTGGGTATAATACGTCAGGTCACCTGCTATTTGGATGGGGTGCACTGGTAATCAGGTAAGAAAAGTCCTTCACTTTAGATCATACTTTATTTAATATCCAAGCACCTACTGAAACTCTCCCCATCCTCGTAGATTTAGCCATTTAGGAGTTATTTCGAGAAAACATAGATTCTGCTGGAAATAAAGAAAGATGGATGCACTCGGATCCAAAATATGCCCAGAAATCGGTAGAAAATGCAGTTTAGAGACACACAAACACTTACAGGTCCTGATAGAGTTGTATTGACATGCAATTCACATTCGCCAATCCGTCAGTAAAACTCGAATTTTTTCCCTACCGCACCCCCTCTTTCCTTATTTCCACCAAACTGTAGGTTTTCTCGCAATAACTCCTAAATCGCTAAATCTGTGTTGCTATTCAATTATCCGGGTTATCTGCGCTTCATCGCAGAATCGCTTAAGTAGTTGCTAAGATATTACATAAAGTATGGTCTCAAGTTGGAGGGGACCACATAGTTCACTACTGTCTGTTCCACGTTTTGCTGCCGACATACTTTTGGCGATTAAACACATTAACTCTAAATATTTTCCAACTTTAACTACTTTTAATAAATACTAAAAAGTCACCTTCCATAATTTTTTATTTCACGAAAATCGGTCTGGTATTGATTTTATTGCGATTTTTCGATTTTATTGTGATTTTTCAATTTATTAACGTAACATTAACATGGGGAAACTTTCCATAATCCCGTCATTTGTGATTTAACTTTTGACATGAAAATTAAGTAATAAAGCAAATAATTCATTCAACAACAAATACCTCGTTGAAAAGCATATTCATTAACTCTTTGAATGCTAGCGGTGAAAATACCCGCAAAACGAATTAGGAGTATATGTTTTATTTCTCTATGTAAATATGTCTTGAAATTTCATTAGAATTGAGTCCTCAGGACATATTCATGATATTTATAGGGAGAAATAAAAAAAAATACTATGAATTGTCGTCTGCTATTTTTGAACTATTTATAGCCCACACATTTCCCAGCATGCAAAGAGTTAAGCTGTATTATGTCACTGACCCCATTCCGATTGTTATTCTAGAAAATCAGAAGACATGTGTCATTTAGAAACACCGTGCCAGCTTCACATGCACCGTACAACAGTCTATGAGTTCAGTAAATAGTCAGGATGTAACAACGAAACTCAAACTAAAAATTATTATACGCAACCTTCCCGAACGTGAGAATGAAAACATTGCCGGGTCAGTTAGCAAACTCATACGTGACGGATTGAAGTTGTCGGGTGTTAAAGAAAGTCTCAGCTGTTGAGCGCAAATCGTCGGACTCTCGTGGAAAGGCTGGCGTAGTTATTGCTACTTGTGCAACATTAGACGATAAACAGAAGGTGATGAAGGCAAAGCCACAGTTGAAATACTCCAACCAATATAACCGCGTATTCATTCACCACGACCTGTCCTGGGAGGAGCGGTTGATGGTTTCCAATCTCAGAGCTATTGTCGACGCAGTGCGCAACAACAAGTCTGACATTTCAGTTATCGGATCGCGTGTCGTCACGGGTGAGCGCGCTGACCGAGGGGATCGCGGAAGTCGAAGTCGAAGGGAACGTGAATATCGAGGTGATAGTAGCGATCACGGGGAGCAAGTTATTCGTGGGGTCGGGGAGAGCACGATCGTCACATCTCCAATCAGCTACATTCGCCTGGACATCGATGGTACGACGCTCAGTCTGGTGATTGTACACGCGACACTCGTGCTAATAATGACAGTTCCAGATCCAGGCGCAACAGGCAGGGTAATGAGCCATCGAACAGACATGCGCATCGTGATAATGTGTCTAGCAATTCGAACGGTGGTCACAGACGTAGATATACTCGCGTAGGGTTTTGGAATGTCAATGGCTGGTCAAAAGACACTCATTCAGATAACTACATTCTTAGGTCGACCTGTATCAGCTCTCTAGATCTGGACATTATTGGCATTGCAGAGACTCATTTACTGAAGGATGATATAATGCAACTTAGTAATTATCAATGATTTGGTAGTAACACACGGGGTGTGCCTGTACGTGCCAAGAGGGGATCTGGAGGAGTGGAATTATTTGTGAAAGATGAAATCTGTCACCATTTTGATGTCCGCATCCTAGATCGTAGCGTTGACGGTATTCTGTTGATCAGCCTGATACGTAAGGTAACAGGTGTATGTAGTAATGCATGCGTTTGTTACCTTCCCCCAGATGGCTCTACTTGGCAGGTAGATGCACACGCCTTCTTTGATGCACTACTCACTGGTATATATGATTACCAGAACAATGGTATATCGTTTAGATGCGGTGATTTTAACTGTAGATGTGGAGATGTTAATGATTTTATAGCAGGTGTTGATGAGCTTTCACCAATAAATACTGTTGATTTTAAGAGCAATATGTATGGTAATATTTTACTAGATTTTTTAATAAATAGTAATTATTGCATTTTAAACGGAAGAAACTATATATCAAACGATTTTACGTCCGTATCAACAAAAGGTTGTTCAGTTGTTGACTATTGTTTAGTAAGCCATAGCGACTTGTCACTATTTACAGAATTTCATGTTTCTAGAATTACAGAACTTATATCAACGTCGGCGGGCGTAGAGGTCCTTGCTCCGACATCGATCCCAGATCACACTGTTTTGTCATGGTTATTAAATATGGAATATGAAAGGCTACACCGTTGGTAAAAAGTGATGGTTATGACAAGTTTGATGTGTCCTCTGTACTAGATACATTCCTTATGCAGAACTTGGCCAATGTTAATGCACTTATTAACGATCTCGAGGCTATCATGATAATTCAGACAGATATTGATAAAGCACATAATGATTTCTGCTCGATAGTTAGAAGTGCAATGCATGATTGCTTGCCGCATAAACATATACAGCCGCTCTCAGGGTGCTCAAACAAACGCAGGAGTACTGGTAAACCTTGGTGGAACGAGGACCTCACCCATAAATGGAATAATGTGTGTTGTATGGAATCAGCGTGGTTGCGATGTCACGATGGTAGAATGAAAGCACAGTTAAAATGCATATATGTTGCAGAGCGTAAACAATTCGATAGATTAGTTCATAGAGCTAAGCGCATATATTGGTTTAAATACCACTCTGATTTGTTAGTTTTGGACAACAATTGATAAGGTTGGTATTGCCCAGGATAAAGTTAAATGTATCCCGATGGAGGTGGTGCTTGACGATGGTTCTATTTCAACTAGCCAACATGTTGTTCTTAACAAATGGAATCATAAGTTCAAGCCACTACTAAATGTCATACATGATGGACCAGCAAATTGCCAGTCATCACACACGATACCAAGTAATACAGGTGCGTCTACATTAGCAGATGACATCTCAATATTTGATGTACGGCGAGCTGTTATGAGGTCTAAACGAGGTAAAGCCTGTGGTCCAGATGGAATACCTTCTGAGTATTGCGCAATGATGTATCTGTATCATTCTTACATGTTTTATTTAATGTATGTCTGCATTCGGGTCAGGTCCCATCTCATTGGGGTAAGGGCATTATTAATCCCATTCCAAAATCAGGCACCACGGATCCAAGGGACCCACTTTCCACGGCATCACACTTGCTTCCATATTATATAAACTATATGCGTCTGTTATAAATGAACGACTGACTAAGTGGGCGGATAATAATGCAAAACTGTCAGACAATCAAAATGGATTCCGGAAAAAAACGCAGTACAATCGATCACTTGTCCACTCTTACAACAATCGTCGAAACCCGGAAGAAGAAACGTTTGTCTACGTTCTGTGCTTTTATTGACTTCCGAAAGGCATATGATTGTATAGACAGACGCATTCTTTGGAATAAACTGGCCGATGCTGGTGTAAATAGTGTTATGCTTAATGCCATTAATCTGCATATCAGCGCTATGGGGAAGGGTATTCCTATAGACAATGAACGTTTGACGATACTAATGTATGCAGATGATGTTGTGATTATTGCCGAAAATGAAGCTGATTTGCAATCAATGCTAGACGGATTGTCTAGTTGGTGCAATACTAACAACATGACCATAAACTATGATAAAAGTAAAGTTGTCCAGTTCAGGCAGAGGGCTATATTGAAAACTGCAACTATGTTTAACTGTGGGGACAAACCATTGATGTAATTGATAAATACAAATATCTAGGTCTAATTTTAGATGAACATTTAGATTATAAGTTAACGGCTAAAATGGTAGCACAGAGTGCAGGCAGAGCGCAAGGTCTTTTGATTGCGGAATTTAAGAAAATGGGTGGGATGCCATATACCGTATATACTAAGTTGTACGACTGTCTTGTGTGGTCAATTATCTCGTATGAGGCCACAATTTGGGGTACTACACGGCATTCGTGTATCGAGGCAGTACAAAACCGTGCAATGCGATTCTTCTTAGGCACTGGTAAATATACACCGTCAGCCGGTGTGATGGTTTACATGGGATGGCAACCACCGACCATCAAGCAGTGGAAATGTATTTCACTCCATTGGCATCGTTTAATATACATGGATATTTCAAGAATAAATAAAAGGGTATTTTTATGGGGTTCATTACACGGTAACACAAGGTGTACAAATTGGTGCCAGACAGTTAAAACTCGGTTAAATACTCTTGGTGTTTCCGACTATGTAGACGGTACGACTATAAATAGATGTAGTATGGTACGCGATATTACTGATCGGTTAATGCAAACATTCGTTGAGTCAGAATGGCGTCCAGCTGTCAACCGGGATGTTAGTGTGCGTGGTAACGGGGGAAACATATTAAGGCGATATAAACTACTTCAGCAAACTTGGGGGGTCGAAACATACTGTAAAATTATTATACCGCGGTCTCATATGTCTGCAATTGCTAAATTCAGATGCGGCGTCGCTCCCTTGCGTATTGAAACTGGTAGGTACGAACATCTTCCAATAGGAGAGAGAGTATGTCCATTCTGTAGTAATCAGATTGAAGATGAATATCATGTGATCTTCACACTTGTCCTGATTGCGATGATCTAAGAACTTCACTAGTTGATCACGCCTATAGAATCGAACCTACCTTTACAAATCTGACGAGTGATGCTAAATTCATATTTCTGTTCTCACATGAGAACATGTTACGATTCTGTGCCAAAACCCTTCATTTCATTATGAATAGAAGATCTTCATTGTTGTACAAATGATCGATTTATGCGATAGTATCAGATGTGAAGATATGTGTAAATAATACAATTTCTTTTATTACACATACCGTTTACTTTCTTCTTAAGCTCGGTTGTATATCTACTGCTAATCAGTTCATTTCAAATCTGATTTGAGATGATATTAATTGTTTAAGCCTTTTCGTAGTAAGATGCCTTTGTATATAGACACTCATTTGTGGTTTATTTCAATATATTTTAACACACTTTTAGACAGGTGAATAAAACATATAATTATTTATTTGCACTGTCACGATTAGCGGTAGCTATACAGTGCGGGACGCTAGAAAGAAATAAGCCAACAGCGGTTGTCGTTGCCTCTGATTGTTTTAACCAGGATAAGCGCAGTGGCAAGAGCAACTTCAATGGTTTATTGTTTTCTTGCTGATTTGCGCGGAGTCCTTTTTTATTAAAAAACAAAAAGTCGAAAAATATTAATTTGATGTGAGTATGGGGCCGATTCATATATCCACACGAGTACCGTGTCACAAAACATGTTGTAGCATGGCATCGCAGTTAATACCGATCATGTGAAATGTGTCGATTGGGGCGCAGCAGTTGTGTGACACCATGGGATGACTGCGTTTATCATATAACACAAGTATATATGCATGTGCATGAATAAACATGCATATGTGTCCGGAGTGTATATGCATGCAGCTCCATACAATGCAACAAGTACATGTAATGTTGTATATGTCTTTGATGAAATGTATTACTGTTTGATCAACGTTTTAGCGAGGCGTCTCTTGTAATTCTTTTATAATGGCAAGTGTAAGTGTGCCTGTGTTGTACTATTGTTCTTTGTTTTATGATGTACGGTTGATGAGACGTAAATAAACAATTTAATAATTTAACTGCAATATGCCATTGTTTACATCACGTCGCTAAGCCGAATTCAGTGAACTGAATCGAAGTAGTCCGTTATAGCAGTATGTGGGTGTTTGAAGAACTGGCTGCGAGCTGATTGGCAATTAGCGACTCGCCGTCAAAGTTAATGTGATAACATGTGTAATAAATGTTAATGATCTATTGAAAATCGTTTATTAATGTTCTGGTGGACTGAAAATATCGAAGTTCGTACGTTTCAGACCATAGTCTCACAACTGGAAGTGGACATTTCGGACCACGTTCAAAATTGGCGCATTCGTTTCGTATCATATTCTATGACGTTTCGTAATACTGTGGAACCTCCCTAAATCGGACAACCAGAAAAACACATTGTAATTGATTTGATGCATTACACTGCCATTTGTGGGTTGTATGTTCATTGTTGCAATGTACGTCGCATGTATGGGGTGGCCATGTATGCGTGAATTACAGCGTAACCTCTCTAAACCCGACACCCTGGGTACCTCACAGGGTGTCAGGTTTATAGAGGTTCAACTGTATATACGTTGCAAGTGAAAAATTAATATTGTCCATAATCACTAAAAATGTTCAGGGTAGTTATAGTACGTCACGGGCACCTGTTATTTGTACATGTATGGGGTGCGCTGAATCAGGTAAGAAAAATTGGGTACACCCGGATCGCAAATTTGCTCCGAAATCGGTAGAAAATGCAGTATATAGCCACCAAAAGAGACAAACGAACACTCACAGGCCCGGACAGAGTAGTGTTGTCATGCAATAATACTGCACATTCGCCAATCCGTTAGGAACTGAAACCCTATGTTTAAAACATAGTGCATCCCATTTGTCCTTATTTTCAGCAAAATTAGGTTTTCTCAAAATAACTCCTAAACGGCTAAATTCACGAGGCAGGAGTTGCCGTTATATGTTCTAGGTTTTGTAGCGTCAACATCGCTTCAGTAGTTGCTAAGATATTATTAAATAAAGTATGGTCTGAAATGTGGTATTTTTCTTACCTGATTCAGTGTACCCCATCCAAATAGCCGGTGCTCATTACGTACTATACCCCCGTGGAATTGGAGGTCCCGCTCTGTAGACATTGACCAGTCATATTCTAGCAGCGGTTAACTTATAATTTAAAGCACCGCTATTTTGCAGGCTACGATGCAAGGAGTATGCGATTTGATCGTGTTAGATAAAATACACACATCTGGTGGGCTTATTACATTTGCAGAAAGTGTAACAGATTAAGTTTACAATCTCTCCTTAGTGGTGGGCATGGTACGTGGCAGACAACATAAACACAGTTCCTTTTAATGTTGACAAGTTTTATGTTGATATACATTGTATATCCAAACGTATAACAAGTTGCCATATAATAACACTAACATTAATAAACTATCACAGTAATTCAGACCTGAATAAATTAAACATCAGGCCACATTAAATAATTTTAATACTATACCACATTAACAATATGTGGGCCACTATCGTATCAAACTCGGGCTTATATGTGGCTGTTACTGGAGAAAGGGGCTTTTGTATTTTTTGCGACCAGTGTAGTTCCAGATCAGACTGTGCATCCGCACAGTATGATTCGGCTCTGCACTGTTCGCCATTCCACCAATGAAACACCCACCATGCTTCTAACAAGCAATATACATTGTATATTGTTGTCAAAATGAATGAGTGTCATTTTTTAGCAGGAGCTTCACTGATAACAAGTCCCATAAGCCCTAGTTCTTCAGTCACAGTCACATATATCTGATCAGTGTTCATTGATTGATTGAGTGATTTGGATTTACTTATGTTCGACCGCTAACGTCATATGTGAAATACAATATTATACACTTTCAGCTGTTGTCCAGGCATGATTTATGAATGTACAAATTACACGATTAATACATGATAGAACAATATAATTAGATTCTCAATAATATAGTAAATACAATAAATATGTATCAGCATGTTATGTTGTTGCATGATTGTATATGCTAGCGCATACACTATAATAATGTGGACCAATATGAGTATGCAGATTGTGTGATGTGAACGCTATGAGTTAGATAATTACACATACTTAATGCAGTCCATATAGCAAGAAATGGCACAGAACGAGCTTATTCGACATGCATTCAGGCGAAGCGTGGTGGCGATTCTTTCTGGACGACGTCATGGAAGCCTTGTAAAGACGCATGTAGAGTAGACCATGTCTGCTACATCTTGTATACAATATATATTCCACCACCTAAGAAATAGTATCTTAACGCATTTTTAACAGTTGGAGACCCGTAAATTGAACATGGATATCTGATAATAATCTGATCATTTTGCAACTAACATAAAGACTCATCAGTCACTGGCTAAATAGTAAACAGCTTAGATCCTGATTGTGTCACGATGCTACGCTGGTTGCAATCGGCGTAAGTTCAATTTTCTCAGACAGGGGACCATTCATTCTTGCTTGGTAAAAATGTGTGTTGCATGACTGTATCCATTATCACTTATAAGATGTGTGCAGAATAGATTTCCAAGGTGGACAATAAAATATACCAGGGGTGTCACACCTTGGGATACAGTCAACATCCGCCCATTTTCGCAAGCATCACATTGTACCCACTCAAAATTGACATCCAAACACTTACGCCCTTTCTTTCCACGTGCTCTCTTTCTTACAACATCAGGTGTATGCTCAAAAACACTGCCGCATACCGGTAGCACATTTCACCAACATTGCAAAGTATACTTATCTAGCAAAGTATACTTTGAGGGAGAAATTTTCAATTTTAGGATGAATTTATTAATTTTTATCATTCTGAATTTATTACATTATCACAGCCATTTTGGCTGTGATAATGTAATAAGTTCAGTATAATAATTCTGCATACTTTTAATCATCAAATATATGCAGTGGTTAGTTCTATATGAAATAAATTAATGCATTTTGGCAAAAATAAATGATTACTCCCTAAAAGTATACTTTGGTAAATAAGTATACTTTGCAATTTTGATGAAATCGGCTAATGTAAGGGACAATGAAATCAGTCTCCATAGCACTGCCTCCATCGTCTTTATTATCTACCAGTCTGTAAGTAAGTCACTGTCAAGTGCTCTGTCCTCTGTCAATTCGCACTCGTCGACATCAGAGTCTTCAGCGTCATCAATGGAGATGATCACCGGGCCAATATCATCGACACACACACCGTCGACGTTCCATAATACTGTGTCAACCTTATGGATAACATGGTCCTCGCACTTATTCCATACATCAGGGAAAATGAGAGCTCCTCCCTGGTGGAATAAATTCAAGGTATCCGTAAGTTTGAAAGTAGTATTATTTCGGGCCACACAACCCTTAATCTGCGCCCAGATTAGCCCAATTGGATTGAGCTCACAGTGACGAGGGGTTAGACGAAGGACTTTGTAGCCAGCAGCAGCTGCCAGCTCATCGACGACGTAACGGGGCCGAGGCTTGTTCCGGCGAACGATCTCCAATAACTCCGCCTTTAGTAGATCGTCTGTGAAGGTAATGCCTCTGTCACGTAGCCACGTCCGTAAAAATTGGCAAGTTTGGACCTGTACAACCGCTTTTATTTAAAACAATAATAAAAACAGCACTGTACCATCTCTCCGCAAACAAATTTACCCACGTAGAATCGATTCGTCCAAATATATGCACCATGTGACCTGTGTCGCTAGGCGGAATCATATTTGCTTTACAGTAGGAAGACGAAACGATTCTCGAATAAATTGAAATTCACCTAATAACACGAACTTCAATTAGCTGAATAGCGTTGCCAGTTGAGTAGCAGATGGTTCTAAATTTCAAAAAGGTACATGTTATCTAGATACAAAAGCAACAATAAATCATTTAGAGTGTAGATGTGAAAGTTATGCATCGCTCTGAAATGTCCATGTTGTTTTGACTTTCTGTGTTGACATCAGGTTAAAATTTCAAAAAATAGTAATAAAATCAATACCTTTTTCGTATTTATTAAAAAGTAGTTAAAGTTGGAAAATATTTAGATTTAATGTGTGTGATCGCCAAAAGTACGTCAGCAGCAAAACGTGGAACAGACAGTTAGTTCGAAGTGTGGGATCACGTGGTTTGCGAACAGTGTGACGTCATGTTCTAACAAAATGTCGGATTTTTATAAAACACAGCTCAACAAATGTGAAGGTGTTTGCCCTTGAATATGTAGTTTCATTTACTCTCATAACTCGTTTTGGCGACAAGTCGATACCGTCAACGTAAACAAGGCGATTTACGGCGAGTGTCGCTCCCACGAAGGACATGGTCATCCGAATGACACTGGCTGTATAGCCATCAATGTGAGGAACATGTTGATGAAGTTTGGTAATGATCCGAGTAACGAGCAGGAGATATTGAAGGTGCATGCCCATTCAGTAGGCACATGTTCTTTATAGGAATAAAATAAGTGTATAATTGTGTCATTATTCCACCAGTTATAACAATTACGAGTGCCCGCTATACAGATATAGTCATTTAGTAATATTTACGAGTGCCCGCTATACATATATAGTCATTTAGTAATATTTATTTTACTGATACGGTGGTATCAGGCTATTTTCATATGCAAATGAGGCATGATATTTTTTAATT
>CM055271.1:14702382-14725368 GCA_029237695.1 Conchocele bisecta
CATGATA
This sequence comes from Conchocele bisecta, assembly GCA_029237695.1. Classification (NCBI taxonomy): domain Eukaryota; kingdom Metazoa; phylum Mollusca; class Bivalvia; order Lucinida; family Thyasiridae; genus Conchocele; species Conchocele bisecta. The sequence continues at coordinate 14,702,390 of CM055271.1, forward strand.
TTTTTTAATTATTTCTACTAATTAAATGCATCACCTGAAAAAAATAATATTTTCGACAGATTATAAAGTATGATCATTGTACACCAAATAAATAAATACAGAGAATAAATAGTAATGTCCGTGAACATTTTAAGGCAACACGATTATCGCCCCTGATATCAGTGTGGAAGTTTACGTCTGATATAAGATGTATATTAATACCAATCAATACGTGGGGTAGTGGTGAATTAATGTTCATTTTGACGGAAAATGTCATATCAGTATACAGAATATACAAAACTATATGTCTCCCTATAGTATAACCTATTGAGTGGGCATGCACCTTTAAACACTTGTTGACGTCGACACCTACGCCGGAATTATGATGCTATGTCTTACTTTCCACGAAGGCGGATGAGACAATACACATCAAAAGGAACATACATGTAGTGGAACCTCTCTAAACCGGACACCAGAAATCCCAGTGTCATTTATTACATTGGTTTCAATGTCATCTGTTTACATTGATAGTGTATGTTCAGGGTTGGAATGTACACGAACATGTATTGGGGTGGTCATATGCCTGAACTACAGCGACACCTCTCGTAACCGGACACCCTGGGGACCTCACAGGGTGTCCTGTTTAGAGAGGTCCCACTGTACTATCCAGTATCAAACCTCGAGTTATTACAGTTTAAAAGTTTTACCAGCTACGAGAAAAACTTGTGAAATAATAAGTCCAAAAGGGGGAGATAACCCATGATCGGGGGTTGAACTTAAAATCGAATATAACTTTGCACATCTACCTGTCGACACACCACATATATACTTAACCAATTTTATAATCGGTCAGGCAACATATTTTTGTTTTTCTGTGTAAATAAATAATGCAGATGAAATGTATGGTAGTCACATATATTCGTCACCCGTGATTCGAAAAATCACACAATTCATGTAATGATGTTTAAAACATATCAGCAACGCGTATGACCCGACCCGCACATGCTGCACTGACTGCTTGAAAATATGCTCCTCGTCGAATTTATATAATTGTTGTGCTCGCGCTGAGTCAGATTTGCCCACTACCGAAGCAGGGCGCCAATGAGGGCTTGCAGAGTTACATGTTCTGGGTCCAGTCTTAGTCGTGTGTCTAACAAGTCCCAGACATGTTCTATCGGGTTCATCAAATCTAGCGATTAAATTGCGGGCCATGGTAGCAGTAGAATGTGGCTGCCGTTGAAAATATTGATGGTTTCTCGGGCGACGTGACACGGGGCGTTATCTTGTACAACACTCATACCCTGCGCGCGGCAACATGTGACACAATCTCCTACTGTACAATGTTCTGAAGATAGCAGGCACCATTTATATTTCCTTGAACCAAAATTAACTGGGTCTTTGGGTGAAGATAAATCCGAGTGGTTCTGATTAATGGATAGTTGAAATTCTGGATCGGACAAGTCGATACCGTCATAAAATGATACTGTGCGAAGGTTCGTACTGATACTTGCCATAACACCGAAATTACGTCACTTTGTTGTCTGACCGATTATACATGTGATTAAGTATATACACACCAAGTTTCAAATCTATCTAGTATGGCTCAAACGTTTAAGAGTTACGACGGACGGACGGACGGACGGACGGAAAAGGGCAAAACTAAATGCCCCCTCCACCATCGTCAACGATTACGTCACGTCGGAAAACTTATTTGGCAATTGTTCTGAAACCACGTGATCCTATACCCTGTATTTCGTGGTCTTTTATACGAGAATGAAAGTTATTACATTTCATGCTATTATATGCATGGATTTACCTTTGGAAGAAAACCCGTAATTATCAGATTACAAACAATACACCCGTAATCACCGCGTGCACTGTCCCGCACTGTGGAAATTCTGGAATACTTTCGCGAGTTGTAAACGGAAGTGACCTCCCCAGCGAGTGACGCGTCTGCATTCGACAAGATGGCTCAGCTGACAGACAGGGATTGGCAAGAAATCGATTTCCTACTAACTCAATCGGATTTCGAAGATCTACCAAGTCCCGAAATACCGACAATCAACAAACAAACCAAAGTAGGTTTAAATCTTACGTTTTCTCATCCAAATTCTCTGCCAATCTGCAAATCATTGGCTGACATATATCAAATTCTCCCAACCTCTGGCAATGTTGACATTTGTAACACATGATAAATGGGACATTATGCCATTTGTAACCAGAATCTAGCCACGGGTCTGCTATGTTCGGCGTTCAGTCAATAATACATGCATGTGTGGCATGCTTCTACCAAACTGTGTACAGTATATCTACTCAGCACAATGAGAATGACATGACATTTCTCCAACAACCGGAAATGTTGAACACAGATGTGCCACCTACCGTTTTGATAGTAATAACATCCTGAACTGTAATATCACAAAGCCAAGAAAATGTCCCGAAATTGGATGATTAGTTTATATAAAATTCCCTTCAATGGTGTTTAATGACGGCCTGGCAACAGCTATGGTAATTTTCTGCTCGGTTAATGGTTAATGTGGTCGAATTTCATATTTCACCCGATGTAATGGGGCGAAAATTCTAAATCCAATAGAGGATATTCCATTGTACATGTTGAATAGCAGGAAATAATACACGAGTGTGCGTCGGCTTCCGCGTAAGCACAGAGCGAGCGTAGCGAACGAGTTGCTTACACGGAAGCCGACGGACACGAGTGTATTATTTCCGCTATTCCACATATGTATTCCTTTTATTGAAATAAACAACATCTTGGGAAAATGTATTTATTTTGGAACATGGTATATGTGCTGAAAGCATATCAATGATCAGAGCTCCAGATAAGGTGCTTATTGGCGTAATTTTACGCATTTATTTTAGCAGAATACACAGTGATTATCAAAAGTGGGAGACTCAGTACAAATGTACTCACACAAATGTGAAAATATGCATTGATTTACAAATTGAGTATTGAAAATACAGTACTGTAATAAAGGTGAAATTTAACTTAGTTCAGCTGTAAATGCAATTTGCAGCTGAAATAAGTGATTTTTTAAGTATGTTTTATGTGTTTCTTTTATGATTTGTTCCCTATTTAATAAGGAAGAAAATCAATAATACATTTGTAGAAGTCAAATACGCATTGAATTTGAAATATGGGGGGTATAATACTCTTTAGATACACAACTTATCTGGAGATCTGACTGATTTGAATTATTACATATAAGTGGGTTTTGGGCTTTAATAGCACTTTGGGATATCACCAATTATAATAGGTCTCCCTTGATATCACCCATCACATGCCTTCAAATGTGTGAGTATCCGTAGTCAATGCGAAATATGAATGAATGATATCACCCACTCGAATATGTGATATCTTCCTTTCCAATAGGTGATATAATATATTCTAATGTGTGTTATCACCCATTTGAATAGTTGATATCACTCATTTTAATGGGTGATATCAACTATGCATTTTGAATTGGTGATATTACGAATTTGAATATATGGTATTCACACTTTTATGTTGAATCCGCGATATCACCCATTTGAACATGTGATATCACCTAATGTAATGGGTGATATCATTAATTCATTTTGAATTGGTGATATGACCAATTTGAATTTATTACACTCTTGAAAATTATTTGTACGCGTTTCGCTGTGAGAGAAAACCCGTACTCAACTCCTTACAAATAATACACAGTGAAGAGAACACCCGTAAAATGTACGCTGATTCGCTGTTGCAGATCACACTGCCGGTACAGAGCACACTACTGGTACAGAAAACAATACCGGTACATCTAGAGAAGGATGTCATCGCTTTATGGAGTATTCAAAAGCGGAGGCAGATGAATTTATTAACAGCATGGAGAACACGTCAACGAAGAAAAAGACAGATTGTGACATGAGACATTTTAAAAGTTACCTAAATGTGAAGGGAGAGGAAAGGGACATAGAGATAATACCCATGGCTGAACTGGACACACATTTTGGGAATTTTCTCTTGGGAGCAAGGAAAATGAAAGATTCCGGGGAATATGAACCGTCCACACTACGGGGATTTATGAGCAGCCTTCGTTATTTGAAGAAGTAACAACAAATCCATTGTTTCCGCATAACAATGCATCTTTAAAGGCAAAGCAAAAGGACTTGAAATCAAAGGGCATGGGAAACAGACCTAATGAATCAGATGAAATGACGGACGCAGCCATTGAAAACTTATTCCAGAAAGGAGTACTGGGCACTCACTCACCGACGTCGTTAATAAATCTTCTGCATCTAAATTTTTCACTCGTTCTTGGAATACGCTGGGGAATAGAACAGACACTTGAAATGAGGGGACATCGAAGTAGGGTCGATGAAGATGGCGATGAATTTCTTGTCCATAAAAAGGAACACTCCACTAAAAGCAGGTCCGGGCAGGATGTCCGAAATGTTCGGCAATTCAAACCAAAAGCATGGGATAACAGTGAATCTGGGAGATGCCCAGTTAATTGTACACGGAAAAAATACCAAAATCAACACTGACTCCAGATTCACCGTTTTTCCTGAGAATAAACGTGAAAAATCCGGAGAATGGGCAGTCATGATTTGAAAATTGCCCAATGGGTGTGAACACGATATACGGTTTGACCAAAACAATGTGGTAAAATGGCAAACAAGGTAGAGACACAAAAAATTACACCCGTAAGATTACAAATCACTGTACGAAAACATATTGGGCAAAAGTGTGTAGACCTCGACTTTCCCCCAACAGAAACAATACAAATAACTGGACACAAAAACCTGCACAGTGTGAATAATTGCTCAAAAATGAATCTGATGAAACAAAACAAAGTTGCAAAGGCACTGCCATCAAACTGCACCGACTTGACTGCTGTTCAACAAACGCCAAGACCACCATCTGCCACAATGGATACAACCGTGAACCATCTATGGATACGGCAACTGCTGCATGTTGTACAGGTTGAAATGTGTCGTACAGTCAGCAAGCTCTGTTTTCAATATTTGAGTCACATGCAACAATAACAGGCGGTAATTTCTACTTTGGGAACACACAAAGCAGGCATTTCCCACAGGCAATTGAAAGCCCACCTCCACGAAAGTACCGTCGAATACGACCGATTATTGATAGCGATGAAGAGAATTACCTTCAGTGAAAACGTGTAAACGCGAGCGAAAACGTGTAATGAACTCCTTAAAAATATTAACGGTACACCCTATATGACAGTGAAGAGAACACCTGTAATTATTCCTGTGCTTTCGTTTGCTATGCATGTGTTATTTTTTTTATTCTCCAAATAAGGTATCTGAAGATTTGGAGAGTGCTCAAGTATTAAATGGATATTTCCTTCACTGGGTATTAATTTCAAAGAGATTATTATGTTTTTTCTCTACAATGAATCTCATACAATTACATACTGCATGTATTATATAGAATGGAATAAAAACGATCTGATAATTTTAGCTAAAGATAAATAATCCCAGCTATACGATGTATTTTACTATTTCATCTGTATTTTATATATTGTGTATCCGTGTAGCCGAGACTCACCCATTGTAAAATATGGTTATAATAACAGCCTATTCTGTACTCGCGTTTTGCAAATAATATATGAATAAAAGGTTAATCCGGGTCAAAGTATGTATATTTCATGTTTATTATTGGTCATTGCAAATTTTTGAACGAAACCGTGAAGAATTTAAACGGCTCGCTCGTCACAAAATGCCAGGACACAATGGGTTGTTATTGTGACTCAATTTTACAACAGGCGGCTCTCAGGTAGAAGGATACAGATAATATTAAAGGCAGATGAAATAGTAAAAGACATCTGTGCATTTGATATTGTGTAAGCAAGCAAAAAACATGATTAAAATACACCAATACGCGTCTTATCAGTAGCATATTTCATAAAAAGTACTAAACAGGTACAGTGAAACCTCTCTAAACCGGACACCCTGGGAGGTCCCCAGGGTGTCCGGCTTAGAAACGTTTCACTATAAATCAGTCATTTGACCATTCTGAGCCATAGATGTGTTGCAAGCAATGTGCTTTGATTCTTGTCCAGATAATGGTGCTGCTGGGTTTGGTTTCATTTCCTGGCAGGGAGCGCGACAGCGATAGTCCATTCATAAGTTTCCAGACGCCAAAGGTATGAAACACAAACATTTTGTAACCAACCAGTCAGTAAATATAATGTAACAGCTCTGGGATCAAGTAAATTCCGCCTGGCACGCCGTCCTCGTCGTTGACATTTGCTCGGTTCCAATTCAATGTTTCGAGCAGCGATCAGAACGAATGTATATGTTGGCTTGTGCTGAGGAAGCCTCGATCCAACGAGAACTATTGGTGAATGTCTGAAGCCATGTATTTCCAGCGTTATTAAATACTCCAGTATTCAAAATAAATTCACAACTCGATATCCGCCATTTTATTTTACGGATTTAACATAGAATTTGGCCTAGTTAGTTTCGTCAGTTGTTATAAAAATAAGCTCCGCCCACAATAAGTCATACGCAGATGGAAACGCCCCCGAAACATTATAAAATGCATTTTTGTTCGAAAATTTTGTTCAGAAATGTAATAAATAGGATATTCCATCGTACATAAATATTGATCATCGAGATGCTGAGATGTAATTATTGATCGTGACAAATCGACTTAAATATCACGACAAGACGAAAATAAGTCGACATGTTGACAAAAACTATGTCGACATATTGCGTTAAATATCATTCTTTGTCGAAATGTTGAGCTATTTATAACGACATGTTGAGATAAATCATTATTAGCATACAACATTGCAACACGTCGACCCAGTTCCTTATTTTTACCCAAACAAAATATAATAAATATGTTGTGTCGACCAGTCAACACGTGGTTACAACAACAACAACAAGTACTGGCACATCAAGAAGCCCTCCGATTCAAAGTACGTATTCTTGTATTTTGTCCTTATTATGTAACGGATTTTGATGAAATATGGCGTATCAAACGCGTCTTGTTAAGATGCATTTGGTGGTCTCGGTACCTTGGCCCAAACGTGTGTCGTTTTTGCCAGACACGGAAATCGATTATTCGCAAAAACGACATAAGTATGTGCCGAACTCACGGAACCACCAAATGCAGCTCACGAATACGCGTTTGCTGCGCCATATGTCATCAAAATCCATTGCCTATTAAGAAAAATATCAAATAATACTTACTTTGCAGTGGGCTCGCTTTCAACACTTTCAGCCTGTGTTGTTGTTGTTGTAACCACGTGATCATGCATCTTGATTCAGAAATACGAATCAAATGTATTTTTTTTTTTACGACATTATGAATTGTAGCCGGCGCCAACAGTAGTCGGCTAAATCGCCGGCAGCCGGCGCTGACGGAGAGCTCTGCATACTATTACCATGATTACGAGTGGAACTGTTGTTACTGTTTCTGAAACAGAGAACGCATACATTGTATAAATAGTGGATCTTACATTAGTGATGATTTAATATGATATTCATTAAACGAGTTTACTGAGTTCATAAGAAACAAGGCTACATGTATGTCGAGTTTCTAGCGAAATAAGTCACTGCGTTTAATAAATAGACGATCTTACATGAGTTATGATTTAATATGATATTTATTAAACGCGGTTGCTGGCTTCATAAGAAACAAGGCTATGTCTAGTTTCGTGTGAAATCAGTCAACGAGTTGTATAAATAAAGCATCTTATATGAGTGATGATTTAATATGAGATTTATTACACACGTTTACTGATTTCATAAGAAATGAGGCTATGCCGAAACATCAGTCAACGAGTGATACTAAATCATCACACATGTTTATTTATATTTATTGTATAAGCACATCGTCATAATTTGAAGCTGTATCGAATACCTATCATGTTTGCTGGGAGGTGCTTATGTTATAGCGACTGCCGGATTCCTTTTGGCAAACCACAAAGTACTGTTTGCTTTGTTTGTGATGTTTGTGATGTCCTGGTTCCAAGTGAGATTATTGCTGATGGTAACGCCGAGGTATTTGACTGATGAGACTGCATCTAGTACCTGGCCATGCAGTGTGCATGAGGACTTGACTGGTGTTTTTTACCTTGTGATGTGCAAGACCTGGCACTTGGAAGGATTAAAATACATGTCCCAGTTGTTTCCCATACTTGAAGTGTGTCCAGGTCCTGTTGTAGTGTTTTGTCATCGGCCTCATGTCTGATAATGATGTATACTGCAGTGTCAGGTGCGAAGTGGCGCACCTGTGACATTATGTCGTCTGGAAGGTCGTTGATATAAACTAGGATAGCCGTTAAGGAAAGCTTTGACCCAGTTTAGTGTATGATCTCGGATACCGTAACAGTGGAGTTTATACAGTAATTCTTCATGGTTTACTTTGTCAAAGGCTTTACTGTCAGAAGTCTAGTAGGACCACGTCTGTCTGATTGCCAGAACTAGCATTCCTAGTTAGGTCTTGGACTAGCATGGCTAATTGGGTTTCACATGATCGCTTTTCGGGGAATCCATGTTGTAGTTCGTACAGAATGTTGTTTGAGTTTACGTGCTTGCATAGGTTGGATGTGACGATGCGCTCCATGACCTTGCATAGTATGCATGTAAGGGATATTGGGTGATAGTTTTCCGCTAATGTCTTCTCACCTTCTTTGAAGAGTGGAGCTACATTTGCCACAGACCATTCTGTTGGCATGACACCTGTTTGAAGCGATTTTGTAAAATTACCTATAATATTGGGGCGATTTCATCTCGCAGCTGTTTCAATAGGATCGGCTGTAGTTTGTCTGGGCCTGCTGCTTCCTTTGTGTTTATGTTTTTTTTAATAGAGTTACAATACCTTTAGTGGAGATCTGCAGGTCAAGCATGATAGGAAAAGTGTTAGAGTTTAAGGGAGTCGTTGTCTGTTTCAGATGCGCCGTTTCTGCTTGTTCCTGTACCTTCATTTGGCTGTGTTTGGAAAGGCGCAGTGGCTCTTTGGAGTGAATACTGACCTGAATTTGTTGTTTAAGATGTCTGCCCTCGAGTGTCTGAACACAGCTTACCATTCTTTTGTAGAGGGGAAATGCCATGTTGGTCTTGTTATGAGCTGTTAAGAGAGGAGAATAGTTTCTTAGTATTCACTGGGACACTGATCTCTGGCTTACACTGGTATGTCGTTCCGAGTTGGTTACCTGTTTTTCTTTAGTGTCTGAACAATTTGTCGCGCTTTCTGATTTTCCGTTTGATTTCTTGCGTAATCCATGGAAGAACTAATTTGGGATATAAGTCCATTAGCTTGTTTAGTGATTTTGTGAAATCTGACCAAAGTGTCTCCACAGACTTACCTTCTGATGTAGAAAGAAACTGTTCTTGATATGCCCTCAACCCTTCTTTTATTCCATCCCATGTGGCCTTCTTGCATAGTTGTACATACCTTGGTTTTGGTCTCGTCATCTTTGCCTTGAGGTTCGTGCTTACAGAAACTAAGTCATGGTCTCCTAGTCCGGGCAGACCTTCTCAACTAGCGTATTGTTTGTGGTGAGGAATAAATCCGAAATATTGTTGTATCTGGTAGGCATGGCGACCATTTGTGTCAGGTTAAACTCATCGAAGAAGTCCACGAACGACTCATATACTTGCCTGTTGTGGTAGTCATCCCTGAGTGTGTTGTCTCGTTGTCCCATCTCAAATTTGGTAGATTGAAGTGGCCAGCAATCCAAATATTTCCCTTCTTTTTGCTTACCTTCTCCACGGATTTTCTTAGTTCTTCAATGTTGTTGAGGTCATCTTCCCGTGGTCTGTAATATGCTCCAATATGGGTGGGTTTGGCAGCTACAACTTCTAGACTAACCCAGACTATCTCGCAGTCTGTTTTGAACTCTGTTTTTTTCTGTGCAGATCAGGCTCTTTTTCACCAGAATGATAACACCACCGCTACGTGTGGTGGTAGTTTTCCTGTCTTCACGGTATGGGATGTAGCCTAGGTTTGCAGGGAATAGGTCGCTACTCAAAATGTTTGGGGATAACCAGGTCTCGGTACCAACTACGACATCATGTTTCTCCTCGTATAATAGGGTATTGCACTATGCTTGCTTGTTGACGATGGATTGACACTTTATGTTAAAGTAGTTTGAGTGTACTGGCTCTGTTATTCCTGTTTTGGTTTGTAGTATGTGTGCATTTCACAGGTGTCGATGTCAGGCGTGTGGGTGAGGTTGATGAGTCTAGCTCACTGAACATGTTGGATATAGCAAGAGATATTGTCGAGTCGAAAAAGCTCGCGCTGATGTTTGGCAGGCCGTAAGCAATTCCAGGAATAACTTTCATGATCGGCGAGGATTTTGTGTGTCTGAGCGCCTGTGTTTTCACAGCCTATATGATACCAGGTATCAATCGAGTCACATTGGATGGCACTTTGGCCATTTCTGACTGCTTTATTGCAGCTGCCACATGGGAATTTTGGGGTCCTAGGTCCTGGATTGGCTTGGACATCGTTTGAGAGCGATATCAAGACGAGGCTTAGGTAAAGTAGGCCGGACTTTTTGGTGCCATGTGTTTTCGTGGTGCGATACACATTTTCTCGCATTTGGACATAAATAGCTTTAATATCCTTTAACATCTTTCTAATAGAAAGACATATTTTTATGAAATATACCGCAGCAAATGCCGTACACGTTACCTTTTATTGTATATGTGCTTTAATCTCATAATTATGTCGTTTTGACGAAGAATCGGTTACCGTACATGTACATACAAACTACAGCAAGTGAATGAACGGAATAATTTGTTAAAGTTATATGTTATTGTAAATAAATTTCAGAGCACCCATAAACACATATTCCATCGTATTTGGTACGCTACATATCCAAATTCGTAGGTTTGTTAGGAAGATGTTATTGAAAATATGCTGTAAAAATTACGTCACAGATTACGTCACGTCCGAAAATTGGGTTCGGAAACCACGTGATCTCACACCTTATAATAGCTTGAAATGTATATTAAAGTTACATGCCCACTCAGTAGGCACAGCATGTTATTTATAGGAATTAAATAAGTGTATAAGTGTGTAACTATTCCACCAGTTCTAAAAATTACAAGTGCCCGCTATACAGATATATTAAGTTAGTAATATTTATTTTACAGACAGTGACATGCGGTTGTATCAGGCTATTATCATATGCCAATGAGGCATGATATTATTTATACTAATTCAATGTGTCACCTGAAAAAATAATATTTTCGAAAAATTATAAATTTTTACGATTATTGCACATAAAAAATACATACAAATAATAAATAGCAAAGTCCGTTAACATTTCAAGGAAACACGGTTATCACCCCTGATATCAGTGTGGAAATTTACGTCTGATATAAAATGTATAATAATGCCAATCAATACGTCGGGTAATGGTGAATGAATGTCTCTTTTGCCAGAAAATATCTCAGATGATGTCTCTGATATAAAGAACATTTTGCTCCTACTGAGTGGGCATGTACCTTTAAATAGCAATACCAAAACAGCCGAAGTCAGGCGAAGTAAGCGGAATGCCTTTGGTCAGTGTAGATGCTCATCAACCAGGACAGTAAAACATGGTTACGATCATTTATTCAGTTTCGGGTTTCTCTAACATCATCACAAACAGTGACTACCCTGACCAGTAGGAGCAGACTAATCTAGGTCTAATTTCTTTGTTAATTTTCGACGTCATTTACGGAAAACGTGACTGATTGTAGAAATGAGTATCGGTACTATGTGGCTGTGACTTGTGACCAGTTTATATCCAGATCAGCCTGACAGTGCGTCCGCACAGTTCGATCAGGATCTGCACTTTTCGCCATTACATCGATGAAACACCCGCGATGCATTTAACAAGCAATATAGATCCTTATCGGGATACATGAGTGTGCTATTTGATCAGGGGCTACACTGGTCAGACGTCCCATAAGCCCCATTTCTCCAGTCATTGCCACGATGTGTCTCAAGTAATACGCACCATTATCAGCACCGTCTTTTTTCTGTATTTCTCCGTCAATGGTGACCGTGACACTGGCAGTGGCGGTGATGGCGGCGGTCGCGGAGGTCGCGGTTTCCATGGCTACGGCATCTGTTGTCGGCAAAGGTGGGGTCAGGCTGCTGCTGGGCTCGATTTTAGCACGTGATATCATGGATGTTCCATATAACGTCAGTTCAGCACTGTCTATGGCAGGACTTCCCTGACCTTAATAAAATAATGAGAAAACAGTCACGTAGACTTAATATAAGTAAATATAAAAATACTTGTTCTTCTATGACCTCACAGCGGAACACGCATATTTCAGCTAATTGAAATATTCAAACCTTTGTAACTTTTTAAATATGGTTATTTTTACATGCGATTTTCAGCACTTATTGCATATTATCCAATTGTATTATTCATAAAAGAAGTTGTTAATTTAACCTTTAATATATAAAGGTTACACGTTTGTCCAGATTTAGAACTCGATATTACGTCACCAGACCAGTTCACAACGGTGGCATTGCAATTTTGAATTTGACGCGGCTGCATCACGCGACGTGTACTGCGGCCCTGGAATATGCATGTGCAAATCAGCTGTTTGAATGGAACGCCGGGTTATCAAAGTACTGAAAGTACTTCATATATGCTCGAATTACACGATATTTCCGACGGAAATATAACAATAACATTCGACCATGTCCAGCCGTGGGTAAAAGTTTGTCGTGCCCTTCGGGAACTGTTTGAACCCGTGGCCTACGGTTTTGGGGTTCAAACAGTTCCCTCAGCCACGACAAACTTTTAAACACGGCTGGACATGGTCGAACCTGATATTAGAGCATATCAGGATTGTGTCACAGGTGAATAACGTGTGGCAGTGATTGTAACATGTTTAAATAAATTTATGTGATTTTGTACCTTCGGACATCTGCGTAATTTCATTAAAATTAATAAGTTTACAAAATTTACAATATTTTCAGTAAATGGTGTCAGAAGTTTACAAAATGTTCAGAGTACATGCGAAATCTACGGAGCCCCGCAGGGGACGTAGAATTGATTTTTTATTAAATTTGTTCCCACGAAATAATTCGTTCCCTCAACTTAACAATTCGTTCCCTCGAATTAACAATACGTTCCCACGATATAACAATTCGTTCCCTCGAATTAACAATTCGTTCCCACGAAATAACAATTCGTTCCCTAAATTTAACAATTCGATCCCTAAATTTAAAAATTCGTTCCCACGAATAAACAATTTGTCTTTTCCCACGACTTAACAATTCGTTCCATCCACGGGAACGAATTATTAATTCGTGGGAACGAATTGTTATATCGTGGGAACGAATTGAACGAATTGTTACATCGTGGGAACGAATTGTTAATTCGAGGGAACGAATTGTTATATCGTGGGAACGTATTGTTAATTCGAGGGAACGAATTGTTAAGTTGAGGGAACGAATTGTTATTTCATGGGAAAGAATTAATAAATAAAAAGCTATGTCCCCTGCGGGGCTCCGTAGGAATCATATCCAAAGGGCAATAAAAACACACATCAAGTAATTTGTTACTAAATGTTGCTGTTAAACAGTAACTCATTCAGAAAATCCAGGTTGTGTCACGCAACCTGGATTTTCTGAATGAGTTACTGTTTAACATCAACACTGTGCATCGAGAATACCAGGCTAGTGTCTCTTGATATCAAGTTTATCAGGCAAGGCTTGGAAACGCGTAGGAATCCCTTGGGGCCGTGTCGCTAAACTTCGTACTAAACTGTTCGTAAGTGCAAATTTACGATCGTCTGGAACTTTCAATTGATGGATTTACATTTATTGAGCATAGGCTGCACATGCATTGTTTACAAGAAAACAGTGTTAATGTGAAATTTACAGACTATTATAATTTTTCACTTACGAACATTTTAGTCGTACGAAGTTAAAGTGAAACGGCCCCCAGGTAACATTTTATTCTCGAAAATGAACCCATGTGACGTCGTTATCTATGGACAGAACGCTGACTTGCGTCATTACACTGACGTCATTCATTAATGTCACGTGACGTCATCCGACCAATGGAACGTCATTTTTAACTTCGTTGTAACCCGGATGTTTATATCAAGTCAATGCCTGATACAACAGTATATTATTAGTCAGTACGCATTCGGTCAATGCAGGGCAGGTTACCTGATAAAAGCAGAGTTCTGGTTAAAGTAATCCGAATTTACAAGTAAGTCGCCCTGTGTAACTGACAGAAAATTCGGGTTAGACTTATAGTTATTTTAAGTAATGATATGGTTATACATAACTATTGTATGGAACGCCAAATCTACATAAACTCAAATAATTATTGCTAGCTCTAAATAATTAGAGCTATCATTAAATATTTAGAGCTAGCTGCAAATGATTTAGAGAGCTCTTCAAATGATTTGGAGCGCGCTCTAAATATTTAATGCTAGCTCTAATTATTTACAGATGGCATTAGTTATTTGAGTTTATGTAGGTTTGGCGTTCCATACTATTGGGCTACATTACCTGCGTCTGCTTGGATCAACCGGATGTTCCACGTGCCTTCAGGATTCTCGCCCCAGAAGTGTACGGACGTGAGGTTGGTGGTAATCATTTGGTGCGCGCTATCCACACGGTGACGGTCCTTCGTTATTAGGAGAGACTTGGTTTGACTCGGAGATGTGAGTACCATAGTGACCATTCTGACGTCGGGGGTCTGCAGGTATAATTGTAATTGTATAGATGTGATTTTGTACCTTCGGACATCTGCGTAATTTCATGAAATACGTTTACAAAATTTACAATATTTTCCGCAAATGGCGTCAAAAGTTGACAACATTTTCACGTTCCCCCGTGTCACGTTATGCCACGCTGTGTCTCGCTGTGTCACGCTGTGTCACCCAGACATAACGAGGCATAACAAGGCACAACGTGGCGACAGCGAGGCTAGAGCGTGGCGGCAACCAGGCATAGCAAGGCATAACGAGGCACAACGTGGCGATAGCGAGGCTAGAGCGTGGCATAAACCGCTAGAGCGAGGCATAAACCGATTTTGATATTCGGAAATTTACAAATCGTGGGTGTCAGAAACGGGGCACAACGGCGCGGCCACAACGTGACACTATGACTGGGGTATAACGCTTGGTCGACATAATTTCCTCGGATCAACAATATCCGCTCTCACCCACGAATGGGATGCACTATCTATATCATACATTCCTACGGAGCCCCGCAGGGGGCGTATACATTTTTTTTATTAATTCGTTCCTACGAAATAACATTTCGTTCCCACGAAATAACAATTCGTTCCCTCAATTTAACAGTTCGTTCCCAGGAATTAACAATTCGTTCCCACGAATTAACAATTCGCTCCCACAATTTAACAATTCGTTCCCACGAATTAACAATTCGTTCCCGTAGAATTGTTAATTTGAGGGAACGAATTGTCATTTCGTGGGAACGAATTGTTATCTCGTTGGAACGAATTAAACAAAAATTCATGTCCCCTGCGGTGCTCCGTACATTCTTACCTTGAATGTTATGGCCAACACGACATGCTCCAAATTGTGGATCCACGTGCCGGGTTTGGAGCAGCAGTGTGCGGGTACGAATTGCATGGCGGTTCTGCCATAGGCGGATCTGTTCATAATTATGTGTATTAAATATTGTAGCGGCACGGCAATAAGTAATACGAGGTGTATTATCACGTGGTTACAACAACAACAACAACACGTACTGAAACTTCCAGAAGCCCTCCGATTTAAAGTGCGTTATTTTGTCCTTATTATGTAACGGATTTTGATGACATATTGCGCATCACACGCGTCTTGTTAAGCTGCATTTGGTGGTCTAGGTACTTTTGGCCCAAACTTCTGTCGTTTTTTGCGAAGAATCGATTTCCGTGTCGAACTCCCAGGATCACCAAATGCAGCTTATGAAGACGCGTTTGCTGCGCCATATTTCATATAAATCCGTTGCCTATTAAGGAACATATCAAATAATACTTACTTTGGAGTGGGCGCGCTTTCAACACTTTCAACCATTGTTGTTGTTGTTGTAACCACGTGATCATGCACTTTGTAATAGTTGAACAAGTACAAACATTAAACACAGCCAACGTACACTACCGCCTGCGCTAGTCTTGACAATATTTTTCAACTTCTTTTACACAAAATACTTGAATATTGTCTTTCAATCAGCAACTGGATTATATGAGCCTGAGCTGTGATACAGACAATCAAATTGCTTGATTGCGAGTTAGTATTGCCAATACATGTCCAGAAACGGTGAATGATGATCTTGGCAAGATTAACGTAGCCGGTTGTGTAACTGATAACACGTGGTATCTGAAAAGTGTCACTTAATGTTTTATGTCATTTGAGTAGGTTTTATTTCAACAGTTTCAATAGTAGAACCAATTTTGTTGCAACATGGCACACACATGCCGTATATACTCGGTCAAATATTGCTATAGTTTTGCTGGAGAATCCTAATCATATCGTCAATAAAGCAGAATTCTCGAGCATGTGAATTGTAAAAATAAACCGCACTCATTTTTCGTGAATAGTATAAGGTTTAAAATAGTTTTTAGTGTGACTATAAAAGAAGAAAAGTATCGTATCTCGTGCACTGTATATCATTTAAACCCGCCCGTTTGTTACGATTGTTTTAGATAAAATTCAATTTAGCTAGAAAATGTGGTCTGTCGACGCACCTAGGTGATTTGAGAAACTCTTACAAAAACTTCAAAATAATAAACGGACGGACAGACAGACGGACAGACAGACTGACAGACAGGGCGAAACCTATAGAGCACCGCCGAATCTCGGCGGGGGCCCTAATGAAAGGACGTAAAACATCACATAGTTCGGAAAGCACGTGATCTCATACCCTGTACAAGCTAGACATGTGTGTAAAAAGAAGTAACACTAATAAGTGCAACATCTCAAAAGCTTTAACGACAAGTAAGAATAATTGACACGAACTTGTTAAAAGGCAGTTGACATTGACCACGAGACCAGGAGCCGTATGGCCACACAATGAAATCACGGATGATGAATAATAAGCATATGACGTTTCAAGCCATTCTGCCTTCTGGTTATACATATACATGTACTGTGGAACCTCTCTAAACCGGACGCCAGGAAAACACCTGTGATCTTATTTTTTATGACTTTCTTGGTCATTTATCCCAGGTGATAATGCCTGTTCGTGATCGCATAGCACACAACTATGTCTCAGAATGATCAAATGCCCGATTTACAGCGGCCCTAGTCATTTGGTATTGTGGTCCCGTCATTTGGTAATGTGGTCCCGTCATTTGGTAGTGTGGTCCCGTCACTTGGTAATGAGGTCCCGTTATTTGATATTGTGGTCCCGTCATTTCGTAATGTGGTCCCGTCATTTGGTATTGTGGTCCCGTCATTTGGTATTGTGGTCCCGTCACTTGGTAATGAGGTTCCGTCACTTGGTAATGTGGTCCCGCCATTTGGTAATGTGATCCCGTCATTTGGTGCTAACTTCCTTCGGTGCTAACTTCATTCGTTCCGTGCTAACTTCATTCGGTGGTTCCGGATAAATTCCTGATGAATTATACTGAGTGATTTGACATGTAGCACCGGAAATATCAAGCATTTATATAACTGAGACAGTTCCCTTGAAGAGGGTCGAGTGTAAATGACGGGGGTAGCAGTAGGTCGCGGGGTACCTATTAAAATGTGTTTTTACAGAGAAATTACACGGGTAACTACTTATGTAACTATTCCACATGTTTTTAACATAGGAAGCCTTCGGTTTTACACAATATTAGTTAATAGTTCAATACCGTTTGGACAGTAGTAACCGCTAGTGAATGTACATATTGAGAAATGGTGATCCGTTTTAATTATATAAATAAATTATGTATCAAGTTAATTACGACTGCTGGATGACTAAATAGCCACGTCTGATGAATAAATATTAAGTTTTATTGTTATTTTGAGAAACCGCGGTTATCGCCCCTGACCTCAAAATTCTTGATTTCCGCTATACAAATAATGCAATGCTATGGCAATACATGCACCAGGCAATACCAATTAAATGTTCTTCGAGTATATTTCAGACATACCTAAATGTTGAAACAATGAAATATGATTCCTACAATGCACCCTGATGTGCCGCACCTCATCATTAAAGACACTTTCAGTGTGATATATGCGCTTTTTTCGTTATTTGCAGACTTATTATGGGTATACATGATGTTATAAATGAATTAATTTGGAAACAATATTTGTGATGAATATATAAAGCGTTTTATATAACAAGCCCATACTACCCCAGTGGTTTATCTTTGGCGGGGCTAGTCACTCAACTCGTTTTTGCCTATTATATTCTATCTATTTCTTGTTAATGTTGTCGAAATGCCTTTAATATATATACAATTACTATTACATGTACTATAAATTTAATACAGGTTTCAACCAATTTTGATGCAAAATCGTTACTTGTATGTTACCCCCGCCATATACACCTAATATATTTTCACATTGGTGTATATCGCGGGGGTAAATCGATTATCCCCGCCATATACTATGTCACTCCAGGGTGACACCGAGATAGTTTACGGAAGGGATGGAACACCAAGCACGTTGTGGACAGAGACAACAAGGTATAGCTTTACAATGATGATGTATTTACATATAATGAAATGCACACACAATGGATGGTAATGTCAGTACGGACAACGTCCCCTGGATGAAACCGCCAAATGCAATCGCACCTCCACGATTCTGGAACAGGTAGGTATAGTTCAACATTATACGTCATCATGATCAGGATCAGTATCCGATTTTAGAGTTCCGTTAATCAACTCCGGCTTCCGCCATGACGATAGTGACGTTCTTATGACGTCGTAAAGTTACTTGTAACTAGAATATACAGCCTACTTGGGCGGATAGGGCCAATAACACATTGGTGAACTTCCTTAGAGATTCATCTCGTCCTTGGACGGAATGACGTCACCGGAATGATGCCCCACTCGATACGCCCTTGGTGCACACGGAGCAGAGTCCCCGCTGGTACACGGTGTAGTGTTGTGGACTCCAGAATAAATAGGTGTAACAGTTGCGTACTGGTTCTACGCATACACACAGGATGGAAGTGCCGTCGCTGTTTGCTGACTGGCTGGCTGACTGCCTGGCTGGTTTACTGGCTGGGACTACAAAACACCAACGGTGTTGTTACCAGAATGTAACGTGTTATAGTCTCAATAATAGTCACAGTAGTGCACACGACATCAATATTATGATTGCATGGCAATACTAAACCACATCATATATTACAATGATGAAACATGATAAATTGCAATGTACACAAAGATATTTTCACTAATTGGAAGAAGGGGCTGATGGAATATTTTCACTAATTGGAAGAAGGGGCTGATGGAATTCATAAGTCGGAGAATGCGATATAACACATTAATGAACAGCCACTATATCTAGTGTACCCAACGATATATATCTTCACAGCCGTACATGTGAATACAGACGTCATTCACAGTACAGTTATTTACCATTAGTAAACAAACATTTGATTGCGACAGGCCTTACCCTGATCAGACTGCCCGTGGCCGACTGCGCTAACTTAATAAAGAGCAACTGTGCCAAGTATTTTCCTGTGTAGACTCACAGTATTACATTACTAATGATAAACACTGTATACTCTAATCAGACTGTAGGACATAGCTAATTTTAGTAAACATTTCAATCGTGTTCGCCCTTCGTTTACAAATAGAATAAATTGCTAATGCAATTAGTCGGAGCAACATGCACAAAGAACACATGAGAATAATATGCCATTACAATACTCACGGAATGCTCCCACATGCCAGTCCTGTAATCGTTATCATTTACACGTTAACACGAAGAATTAATGAATCAGTTCGATTGGATTAAGGGAGATAATCTACATCAGCGGATATATGCCATACGGCTTTTATTGACCAAGCATTTGGTCGAAACGGGTCCAAATAACTCAGGTAAATGAAATAGTGCAGTATTATCGAGGATACGATAACAATGCGGAGAATTGCCGGTCTTGGCAGGATTCAGACTTAAATGGTAGCATTAGAAAGTAACTAAAAACATATGTACTCACCAATTCCCAGTGATTGCTTGCGATCGAATGTTCACAAAATGTATTGAGTGTCCGACTGCTAGAATATGGTTTGAGATAAAATATATATAGCAACACTAACGCACAACTTTCCTCCTGTAGTCTGCCTGTCAATACAAAAACTCTGTGCCAACATTTGGCTTACAATTTTGCGTAAGTGGACTAATGTTCTAACAGTCAGTCTAGCTCAATCATGAGATATCTGGTGAATTAATCCGAAATACTTCAGTCACTAGTAGATATGACCTACTAGGTAATTAGGCTAGCATCCAAGTCTGCATATACAGTGTAAATCACCCATATATAACCAGTGCAAAATCCAATACTGGTGGTCCGTTCACTGTTTCGGATAAAGCGCTATTCTCTCCAGCGGTATATTCCACGGGAGCGATATTTCACACACTAATACTTATTCGATCGTCTGTACTAGAATATTCGATTATTGTGCTCTAGACTAGTATTGTGTGACCCGTGTTACACATAATGGATGATACACAAAATAGTCGGCTACGATTCGTGACATACACCTGATAACTCTTCCGGCGGCGGGGGTAATCTATGCCCACCTAATTGATGCACCCCGCTGACTTATTAAGTAAGGAACGACATTTATTGGGATTCCTGGTATGATGATGTATGAGAGCAATTATTAGCGTGATCACCACTGATAAAACACCGCCATTCTTGTTGTTTGACGTGGCCACCAACCGAAGCCATATTGGTGACGAAAGAAATTTTTGTTAATCCAGCGACAGTGGGGAACTAATGGCTTTGATATCATAGAGCTCCCCGTGTGCGTTCTTGGCAAAAGTCTGTTCTCTGCCTCTGTAAACATATTTGTTTCACATCTCTATGATTAAAGGTCCCATTACAAACTATCACTTATTTTCTTCAAAATGCTCTAAAAACAACAAAGGCGACCATAATAACCGATTTCCGGTTCGTTTGTATTTTTCGTGATATTAAGATTTCTCATATCTCACCTTATCTGACACCTATACAGAGCCATGCAATGAATTGGTCATCGCTTATCTCTCCTATTACTGCGATCTACTGGCGCGAGGTGGCGCTGTACAAATAACCGCTATGACGTGGCAGTAGTACAGCTTACCTGATTGGTGGATGAAGGTTTCTTATATACTATCGTTTGGATTTACGGACATCATTTATTTATTGTATAATTTCTTCGTCTTTGTCGTTTAATATATCCGTTAATCGTTATTTTTTATTTCGCCTAATTATACTTGGATTATTTATACGTTGGTTGCAATCGAGGGCGATGAATTTCTGTGCGGAAGTCGGTTGTAATTCATGGTCAATCAGACAGCCGAGCCAGAAGCAGAACAAATGTGAAATTAAGTGTTATATTTCTATTATTTTTTTTAAAAAATGCAGACATAATCTCCGATATTTCGTAAATTGATTCTGCAATGCTTTGCAGAATATTACTTCAGCATACTTGTGTTTTGAAAATTGAGTTGAAATGAATTGAAATAATCAGTGACACGCGTGTGTAGCTATGTTCCAGCGGATGCCGCCGGAGGTCATTAATAGTTCGGCATAGCAAACAACTTATTCGATGATTTGACCGCAGGCAAATAGGGAAGTGTATCTTGGGACAGGTGTATTCTGAATTCAATGAAGCCACACATATTATATGCTGATTGGTCGAATCCATTTTGTTTATCTGTCCGGTTAGCGCAATCGGTAACGAGCGCGCTTCTCACCAATGCGGCCCTGGGTTCGATCCTCGGCCGGGGCAGTATGTGAGATGGTATGGTGGTCGCCAGATCGGACAAGTGGGTTTCCTCCGTGTTCTCCGGTTTCCTCCCACATTAATGACCACCCTTACTATTTCAACTGTGCCAACGAAAGCATTGGTATAACTATCAATATTCATCGGTATCATGATACATGAGTGTGATACATTGTACTTGATCAAGAGTTACACTGCTCACAACTCCCATAACGTCAGACACACCGGCTATATAGACCCGCTTCTAACTACGTTTTCCTACATATCTCAGTAACTACTGGAGCAAGTGAAGGTGACCGTGGAAGAAAGGGGCTGCATGTACCTCCCTGGTGGATGACTGTCGGTTTCACAAGACCTGTCCGAGCTACACAGATAAATAAACAATTGAAAAACATGCTTCTTAATCGGCAGTTTATGGATTGTCGGGTTACAGGGGTTCTGGTGTACTGTAAGACGTGTTTCAGTGCTTTGTAATCATGAACTTACATTACCATCATGGATACTTAACAGGGACACTTTGAATTAAAGCACACTGAGGTTTCATGAGCATCAGACTGCACTTTTCGTTTCCAACACGTTCAGAATTGCGACATACGTAACATTGAGTAGGGAAATGGGGCCTATGACATGTGTGACTCCTTGTCCAATAGCACACTCTGGCGGCAAGATCAGGATTTATACTGACGTCGTGTCCTGCGTAACTCAACATTGCGGGCCACATCGCATGATGTTACATTGCATTACAATGTAGTTATGTAACTCGCTGTGCTTACATTCTGACGTCTATCAAATGGGGCTTATGCGATTTGTGACCAGTGTAGCTCCTGTTTAAATAACGCTCTCTCATAGCCTTATAACGATATATATATTCCTTGTTATGTGTGGGTGTTTCATTGGTGGAATTGCGAGCACTGCATATCCTGATCAGACTGCGGATGCGCAGACTCATCTGGATCCACAGTGATCGCAAAACGTATAAGCCCTAACTTTTCAGTCACAGCCATATTTGATCATGGTGAAACGATGACCTTCACTATAGTTTCCATTGCCAACATTCGACATTACATACATGCCGCAAAGGGAACTGAGGTAGACACGTTTTCCCATGAGCTGGGT
>CM055271.1:14725868-14761897 GCA_029237695.1 Conchocele bisecta
CCCATGAGCTGGGTGTGTCAACCTCCGGAAGTCTTACCATAAACATCCGTATACTAGTATTGGTGAAATTGGGGGATTTTATGTTACGCCTGCATGTGTACATTTCACATTCAACACCTGCTGTGGAAATATAAGCCATACACAATGCAATCTATCTCAATCGAACACCCGTAAATAATAATATGCTTATTAATTTATATTGGTTCACATCATATGTCCGTTCATAATAGGAAATAACACTCGCCTGATAAAGTTAGCACTGAACGAAGTTAGCATCGAATGAAGTTAGCACCACCGAATGAAGTTAGCACCTAACGAAGTTAGCACCAAATGACGGGATGACATTACCAAATGACGGGACCACATTACCAAATGATGGGACCACATTATCAAATGATGGGACCATATTACCAAATGACGGGACCACATTACCAAATGATAGGACCACATTATCAAATGATGGGACCACATTACCAAGTGACGGGAGCACATTACCGAATGACGGGCCCACATTACCAAATGACGGGACCATATTACCAAATGACGGGACAACATTACCAAGTGACGGGACCACATTACCAAATGACGGGACCACATTATCAAGTGACGGGACCACATTACCAAATGACGGGACTACATTACCAAGTGACGGGATCACATTACCAAATGACGGAACCACATTACCAAGTGACGTGACCTCATTACCAAGTGACGGGACCACATTACCAAATGACAGGACCACATTACAAAGTGACGGGACCTCATTACCAAGTGACGGGACCACATTACCAAGTGACGGGATCACATTACCAAATGACGGGACCACATTACCAAGTGACGGGATCACATCACAAAGTGACGGGACCACATTACCAAGTGACGGGACCACATTACCAAGTGACGGGACCACATTACCAAGTGACGGGACCACATTACCAATTGACGGGACCACATTACCAAATGACGGGACCACATTACCAAGTAACGGGATCACATTACCAAGTGACGGGATCACATTACCAAGTGACGGGACCACAGTACCAAATGACGGGACCACAATACCAAATGGCGGGACCACATTACCAAATGACTTGATCACATTACCAAATGGCGGGACCACATTACCAAATGACGGGACCAGATTACCAACAGATGTAAGCCTACATAAGAAAGTCATTTTTGATATCCTGTCAATACGATATAATCACTGCGTATGGATATGTGTGGTTGTCATACTACTGGTCGATTCTCCGATTTTGACGATACGGCTGGGGTTAATTTTGCATTTTAAAGTTATTTGTAGGTGTTGACGGGATAAATGCTGGCGCGACACGGAAACAGGATGGGCTCGGCAGAGACTCGCCCTTCCCGTTTCTAAGCCTTGCCAGATATGTTTTCCCATTCACGGCACTAACCTACTATTCTCCATTTTACCTGCGGTTCGGTGGACGAGTCTGGGGACCTGTTTCACATACAATCTGCTCATTGACCGGTTTCCAGTCCTTGCCATATTTCACCATTTCGTCCGCTCGCAGCAATCCGAAGCCGAAATAGTCATGAACTGCCAGATATGAAACAAGCCATGCGATTGTGTATTCAAGAACACGTGCGATATTTCATTAAACGATGATAAACGTTGATCAGTTGTTATACTCGTTCATCATTGACAAACTGTTTTTTTTATGAATATATACAATAAAACATTGTACAGTAAAACATGTTAGATCCGATCACACACCGGTTGTACAATTGGCTCCAGAAACCTGGAAAATATATTCGTTTGATCATTATCCATTTGTGTAGTGTGTACAATGTCTGTTGTCTTTGCGACACACATACTATAAGTTATTGTGATTCTACACAGGCTATGTGGTGTAATATTGCCCGTCTGGAGGTATGTTCACCCGAGGCGATAGCCGAGGGTGAACATACTTTCAGACGGGCAATATTACACCATATAGCCTGTGTAGAATCACAATAACGTATTTGTCATACCGCAGATCATGTATTTGACCGTATAAACATATCTCTTCTTTTGATCTTTGCGTTTTTTCAGGAAGAAAAATAATCCAAGATTCGATTTTCTACCGTCAGTCTTAATATAAAGGAGTAAATGAACATTTTGTTTTTTTATTTAACGAAAACAAACTAAATATGGAGTAAGAAATCCATCGAAAACGACTTTATGATAGTTTTTTATATCGTGTAATTTAATTTATATTCCACTGCTCTATCGATCTGCTCTCCCTTTGGCGCCTCTAGAATAATGCGACTGGTTCCCAAACATTCGCTGTCATTGCTACGCCGCGGTTTCGTGCGTGGAACCCATAGTTTGTGACGTAAATATAGCCGTGTCAGGAAGGCAAGCCTGTTGAGATTTGAAAAGCAATTTTCGTTATTTTGGTTAATTTTTCGCTCATATTTTGATGAGGGAAGAACATTTATGGAAAAATAAACAATAAAGACTGGTTTTGAGTGTACAATTTGTTACTTGTATTGATCAATTCGGGGTTTTATTGTGTTTAGTGAGGAATACAATTCGCAATCGGTAGACGCTTGCAAAATGTGTCTTCATTGGACGCGAGGCGCCGGAGGGGAATCGCAATTCCTGTATGTCCGACGGCCTTGGCAGGTCATATAATATATATGACCAGGCAAGCTAGCCAATCAAAAGCCGAGAAACTTATCTGCGGTATGACAATAGTCAATATGATATTGTTAGGAAACTATTAAAACTATCAACATTGAAATACTTAATTCGCTTTACAGTCAGCTTACTGCTGAGCTTCGTGCAGTAGGATATACAAACCTTTATATTGTATTCGTGTACATTTTGGCACAGTATACATGGTATATCTACTACTGTCTGTTTCACGAAACCTGCCCAAACGTTAAGGCCATATAAACAATGCAAAAACAATATTGTTTTCGATAGTATTAAATTTTATAAAAAATTAAGAATGAGCCTTCTTTTTATTTCATGAAATTTGGACAAATATTGATTTTATTACGAAAAATAAGTTCTCTATGGGAATTTACCATGGGGAAAAAAGAGGTGGAGAACCTGGAGGAGGAGTAGAAAAACGAAACATTTTTGAAATTGATTCTGAAACCTAACTAGATAGCTTGGAAATGATCTAACTGAGAAAACAGAAGTTACATTTTGAAAATCGGTGCACTATTTCTTAAATTAGAAAAATGTCCCCATGTTAAATCCCCATAGACACCGTCACCCTGTGAAGATGTCTATGGGGATTTAACATGTGGAAATAGATTTTTCGCAATAAAATCAATATGGAACAAATTTCACGAAACAAAAAGAATGCTCATTCTTAAATTTTGCTAAAATTTAATATTATCGAAACAAATATTGTTTTTACATTGTTTATATGGCCGTAAAATGTGGGCAGGTTTCGTGAAACAGACACTAGATATATGTATATGTGTAATCACAATAGCAAGCTTTTTTCAAAAGTACGTAAAGTAATACAGAAAATATTTAGAAAGTTATCTACAACATCGGGGCAAATGTGGAAATTATCACATTCGCTTTGAGATTTTAGTAGAAAAATCGGTATCAAGGATTTCCAGTTGTTTGCATTATTTACAAAAAAAATTCAGATCCTGATGAGATGGCTCGTTACGAGCCGGCTCAACTGGATCTACACTCTTGGCAATGACTGCTAAAGAGATCTGTAGTATTCAAAGGGTTGTAAATTTACGACGCGCAACGTTACGCCACGTTACGCCACGTTAATTTGCACCACTTAATCTTCGTTTCTTCGCCACGTTTCTCTAAACATCCTTGACGCTAATTAGCATTTGTTGGCAACGAAGAACCGACATTTCGTTAGTCAACCACCATACTAAACTTACAGTACTTGTCGGCACCATTCGGTCTGAACTCGTGTGACGTTTGAAGGCCCGTGTGTCGGGACGAGTTCACAATGAGGTGTTGTACATCCCTCCACGTCAGGTACTCACTGCAATAACGTTCAACGTCAATCACAATGTCTACACAATGCTAGCCTTGCACGTTTCTAGCTGCACTTTTTTAATGAATAACACCATGGGTTATTGCGTTTATCGGGGTGAACAATATATTTTATCTGTTTAAAGTTTGCGAGGAGTCCGAAGAAGGACTCCTCGCAAACTTTAAACGGATCAAATGTATTGTCACCCCAGTAAATGCAACAGCCCATGATTTTATTACTTATACTATGTACACTGCATTTTCTGATACTTTCTAAACTGTTAATAACCAAATATGGCGTTAAAATTAACAGTAATCTTGTTTTACGTCATTTTGCACAATTCCTGGAATAGCGACGTTGGGAACTTTAACCAATCAGCAACATCGCGCGACGTCACGTGGGGCTAATGCATTGCATTGGGATGTAAACGCAAAACGTCGAATGGGCGTTTGCATTATTAATTAATTAATAAACGGTGTAAATATTCCGTTTTATACGCAATAGGTTGCAGTATACCGTTACACAACGGTAAACACTTGCGGAATAACGTTTCCATTTCACGCACTAAAATATATCAATAATCTGCGGGGCGTTGACGTTCATACTTCGCTGTATTATTATTGAAAGACAATTTTACAATATGAAACAAAAATAAACTTTCCCAATGTAATGATGGTAATAGCAACAGGCTTAGGTCAATCTCCACGAAGGATAAAGTAAACAAAGAACGCTGCAAGCGCGAATTTGGAAGCTACAATGTAGTACTACACCGTCAATACATAATGCTTATGTAATGTATGACATGAAAGAAACCCGAAAGTATAACAAATTTCCCCAAACGTTAAGTTTATGAAAGCACTAAGACTGTGACCTTGACCTTGTGGTTAGCGGGGATTATGATAGAGAAACATTAGAGAAAGACATGTGTGAAATATCTAAACGTTTGGTGAAAGGAAACAGAAGTTATAACAAATTCCCCCCAACGTTAAGTGTATGAAAGCACTAAGACTGTGACCTTGACCTTGTGGTTAGATTAAGATAGAGAAATTAGAGAAAGACATGTGTGAAATATCTAAACGTTTGTAAAGGAAACAGAAGTTATAACAAACCCCCCAACGTTAAGTGTATGAAAGCACTAAGACTGTGACCTTCGGGTTAGCGGGAATCTGAGCGTCGTGGATTTTTCACTGTATTATCGAAAATCATTAGAGAAAGGCATATGTGAAATATCAAAATGTTTGGTGAAAGGAACTACAGGATACGGTATGAAAATATGGATGATGATAAAGTTTGAAGTCAATCCATTGCAGAGATAATGGGTACCCGAAAATATTACGGACGCAAATTTCTAAGTAATTTGACAAGTTTTGCGTCCCTGTAGATCCAGATCGGCCTGTGTATCCGCACAGGCTGATCAGGATCTACATTGTTCGCCATTCCAGCATGATGTAACCTACTTGGTTGTAGAGGCGGACGTTCCTTTGAAGTCTCTTGTACAGGGCTTGGTGTAAAACGAGGCCGTCACCTGAACATCGGAATAACGATTATATTTTTACAGATATGTTATATATTACATGCTACCCAGAGATTTACCGTGATTCTTGTAGGATTTATTAATGGAAATGTAACAATAACGTTCGACCATGTCCAGCCGTGGGTAAACGTTTGCCGTGGCACTCGGGAACTGTTTGTACCCACGGCCTACGGCCTTGGGCTTCAAACAGGCATACGTTCACACACAGCTGGAACCTTATAGTTCTCTAAGTAAGCTTATTTTTTCGCAATTGCAATTTACAATCGATACAAACATTTTGATATACAGTGGGACCTCTCTAAATCGGACACCAATAAAATATATGTGATTTTGAGAGGTTTCCTGGTAACACGACTTAGATAATAATGCATGTTCATGATTGCAAAAGACATGTATGTTCCAGAATGACCATATGCCTGGTTTACAGTGGAACAATTCTAAACCGAACACCCAGGGTGTCCGGTTTAGAGAGGTTTCACTGTACATGTATATTGAAAGCTCTGCCGAATTATTTATGACAACTTGAACATATTAATAAATTGCAAATACAACTGATACACACGTCAGATTTTATTACGGCGCTATACATCGACTGATCTTGTTTTCACTAGCGGTGGCATTTCCATAATTATTACATAATTGTAATACAGCTATTACATTGCGTGCGTTATTTCATGAAATACATTTACAAAATATGACACATTTTCCATAAATGAAGTCCGAAGTTGACAAAAATTTCAGAGTACATGCGGAATTATATTTCGCATGTGCTCTGAAAGTTGTGTCAACTTCTGAAGTCGTAAATATAGTTCATGAAATATCGCAGATGTCCGGAGGTACAAAATCGCATGGCTTGTCTCAATTACGAATTGAAAGGCCCAGTGCAATAAGGGGTCTAACTCCTTCATGTTAGCCCCCTTATTCCACCGAACCCCTTATTTTGTGTGACAGTCACTGTCACTGTGAGGGTTACGGAGGCCCGCAGGGGACATGGATTGTTTTTATTAATTCGTTCCCACGAAATAACAATTCGTTCCCTCAATTTATATTAATTCGTTCCCACGATATAACAATTCGTTCCCACGATATAACAATTCGTTCCCACGAAATAACAATTCGTTCCCTCGAATTGACAATTCGTTCCCTCGAATTAACAATTCGTTCCCATGATATATCGTGGGAACGAATTGTTAATTCGAAGGAACGAATTGTTATATCGTGAGAACGAATTGTTATATCGTGGGAACGGTTGGAACGAATTGTTATTTCGTGGGAACGAATTGTTATTTCGTGGGAACGAATTGTTAAAAAAGGGTTTCATCTGCATATGACACAGTTGTGAATTAACGGGGTCTGCGGAATACAGTGGCTAACAGTATGTAGAGAAACTGTCATTTCTTTATCATTTAGCAATAAGCATCTCGGTAATACAGATTTATGCCTGGATATAAACTGTTAGTAATGAGCGTCTGATTGGCGCTGATGCTGTGGAATTTCCACCCTGCTTTGACAACACTTTACAGCACACAAATAGCGATATAAGTTGTTTTTATGTACTTCGAAGATCAAATAGTTTATAAAGATTATAATGTGTGTACATTATTCATGGCAAGTTGAGATTTATGGTAATATTTCATGTCTTTCTGAAGTTTTCATTCGTAAACCTCGGCTTTTATCGTTATCGTGATCGGAAATGGCAGGTGCTCATTTTCTATAAACCGGAACTGGT
The DNA here is from genome assembly GCA_029237695.1 of Conchocele bisecta. Taxonomy (NCBI): domain Eukaryota; kingdom Metazoa; phylum Mollusca; class Bivalvia; order Lucinida; family Thyasiridae; genus Conchocele; species Conchocele bisecta. The sequence goes on from CM055271.1 coordinate 14,733,106, forward strand.
TATTTCCGAAATAAGTGACGTCACACTACCAGTTTTTGCCAATGACGTAATTTACCAATGACGTATTTGTGTAACTTACCGAAATCGTCAGTCCTGTTCCGATAGCCATTGAGCTTGGCAGCTTTTATTTTATCTTAGACTTTGTTGAAGTTTTGGCCGCTTAATTTCCTTGTATTTAATATTATATTCATCAGTCCTACAACAGCGACAACTATGTATTCAATACTGAACGTAAATATCCTGCTTTTGTAGCTTTTATTCAGTATTATTCATAACTTTTTGACACTTCTGTGGCTAGCGAGTTCATCACTTTGGTGACTTGTCTACACGCACAGAAACTCCCAACTTCTTGCGTCGGGGTATTTCCTCGACCTCATTAATTATTCATGACAACATCTATTTTTATCGTCTATTGATAACGAATCGCATGTGTGTATTTATTGCTGTTTTTATCTCGCGGAAAGGTCGCGTCATCTCTCCACTTGCCATAAAGAATCCACTATTATGTCACACTACTTTCGGTTTCTATTTATAGTAATACAATAGTCAGGCTCAGTTGTGATAGTAATTTATTTCGTGTATCATTAAGTTTATTAAACAATGTTAAGTTGTTAATTCCTCGTTTGTCCAGGTCTTTCTCTAATCTATTCTTATAGATTGAGAGGGGATTTAACATCCCATTGTCCAGTTTCCAAGTGATGGGAGCAAGCACTGATTACTTGTTATAAAATCACAGAATCTGTCCACTCCGAATTATCTTCCCCTGACTTCACTTGTTAAACGTACGTCCGCCTTAGCTCAAGCACCTTTATCATGTTTATACAGTGTTTGAGTGGTATTATATAGAGTGGTATTATATATTATATAGAGTGAATTTGCAGGACCATCAAGTGAAGCATGAAGCATGACCTACTTTTTTCCCGCCAAAATTCAAATGTGACTGGTGAAATGGGGCTTATGAGTTTTGCGACCAGTGTAGATCCAGAACAGCCTGTGCATCCGCACAGTCTGATCAGGATCTGCACTGTTCGCCATTCCATCAATGAAACACCCGTCATGCTTATGACAAGCAATATAGATCGTTACATGTATCAGGGTACACGAGCATGCTATTTGATCAGGAGCTACACTGGTCGCAAATCTCAAAACACGAAATTTCCATTCCCAGCCATAATTATATCAGCACGCTTCATTATTGTTTGCCCTAGTTTCTCGACCAATGAAAACACAATATTTCGTCTCAATTAATCACATATTGCGACGCTTTCGCCAACATCTATGGTGGCGCGTTAGGGACATTTCGTCTCTTCGTTTATTCGTGGCGACGGAATGAAGGTCAGTGTCCAGGAGGCGTAAAATAACGTAGCGAAGAAACGAAGTCTCTCTCTTCGCCACGCTACTTATCGTCTTTTCGTGTAATGAATACATTTAGTAGATATTGGAGAAATAGTCGCAATACGTAATGAAATTGAGACGAAATCCGCTGCTTTCATTGGCCGGGAAACTCGGGCAAACAATAATTTGTACTTACAAGCCGCTCGTTCGTTTGTCGATATTCATAAGACACGTTGCTCACAGGTGCTGGGTCGGCTTGCAGATGAATGTGTGATGGAATTTGTTCGATCTGAAAATGCATAACGGAAGGTCGAGCGTCACATGTGAACGACGTGGATCTGGAGCCCAGTAAACGGCACAATTGCAACCAATTACCCCGCCCACTTATCTCTGTACATGTAGTTATATATAATTATAATAAAGGTTTCCATGGAGCTCCCACAAGGAAACTATATAATGAAATAAAAGTCCGATTCTACTACATCATTAGGTATTGGTTAAACCCAACCGGTTTCACAGCTTCTTCTGCTCATCAGGGGACCATTTCACTAAACTTCGTACGACTAACATGTTCGTAAGCGCAAATTTAGTATCTTCTGGAAATTTCAATTGATGGATTTACATTTATTAACATAGGCTGCATATGCAGACTATGCTCAATAAATGTAAATCCAATACGTGTTTACACGAAAACCTTGTTAATGTGAAATGTACAGACTATCATAATTTTGCACTTAAGAACATTTTAGTCTTACGAAGTTTAGTGAAACGGCCCCCAGGGGTATTGTTCGCATAGCAACGTAATGTCTAGGGACGTATATAAATAGAAACGTGTTACCCCATCCACCCATTATTTTTAGACTATATACGGTTTTATATACCTGGTTACCACACGTGGTTACCACAACAACAACAATGTCTGAAAGTGTTGAAAGCTCGCCCACTCCAAAGTAAGTATTATTTGATATTTTCTTTAATATGTAACGGATTTTGATAACATATGGCACAGCAAACGCGTCTTCATGACCTGCATTTGGTGGTCTCGGGAGTTCGACACATGCTTATGTCATTTTTTCGAAGAATCTATTTTCGTGCTAGTATCGACAGTAAACACGGAAACCGATTCTTCGCAACACGACAGATGTTTGGGCCAAAGTACCGAGACCACCAAATGCAGCTTAACAAGACGCGTTTGGTGTGCCATATATCATTAAAATCCGTTACATAATAAGGACACTATAACATAATACGCATCTTGAATCCGAGGCGCTGCTGGAAGTTTTAGTAATTGTTGTTGTAACCACGTGATCTTCCACCTTGAATTTACACCCGCGTGACGTTTGATCATCGTTTGATTGAAACATAGTTGGTTCTTAAATGTGATGTGGTTTAGGTATAACACGTATGTGAACATTAGCTAGTTACTATACACGGTGCATGGAGTTTCTATATGTCTGCATCTTAGTGTGTAAAGCCATCAGTCAGTTTTACCTCTTCTGACGTTTGACACATACTGCACATAATGTGACATATACATAAATACAATTTGGTGCAATATCTTCGAAAGACGTTAAACAACAATATCCAAATGGGTTGTTTTCACCACACATACATGTATATACAAATACTGATTTCTGAAGAGTTTGGTTTAAACAGTATTTATTTCAAGAGAGATATGTGATATAAATACATGTAATACATACAGTTTCAAACAGGATTAGAAAACAAGCTTTTACGCTTATATTAATTCTTTTCCTGGACACTTTCATGGAAACTGGCTAAGGAACATGTTGGTGAAATAAAGTAACATTGTTTAAATTTTTACTAACCAAATAATGCTTCTAGGAAATATCAGCGGTTCACCATGACAATAGCGACTATATTGAGCTTTCCTGATGACTCGTTATACTTATTCAAAATGAGTCATGCGGGGTACTGATTAGTTTAAAATATTATATTTGCAGGTCTGAGGATCCGCCGAGTTAGAGCGTATGAGTCGTTTGTTTCATGGTGCACGACATTATAAATGTGAATTGGGGATCATGGCAAGCCGCACACTGTTGCTACTGTTGACGAATTTTAGTTCTATTTCTCTAAGTACAGTACTGTTGTATGAAAAAAAAGCATGTAAACAAATTAGTGCGGAAACTTGCGTGGATGAGACTTACCATGGTCCAAAAACTACATTTTTCTTTCATATAAATACTTTTTTCATAGAACGCCTATATTCTCGTGAATAGTTACAGGCGTTCTATAATTACAATCGGTCGATGGGCCGAATGGGGTTCGCTGCGGGAAACTTCGTAAAATGAAAGTGTGCCAATACCAACAAGCTATATGTTAGTTCAATATTGAAACATGCTAACACCTGTAAACATTGATAGGTTATATTAAAATAATAATACGCATGTAATTTGCAAAAAAATAGCTTCCCAATGAAATTTAGTTTAAATAGATTATCCCGTATGGAGCCTCATTTAGAACGTCCCGTACACATAGAGTCAATATTTGAACCTATTTACTAAACGCCATAGTGTCATGTGTCCAATTTATTGGACACGGGACACTTTTTTTTAATGTAATATACCAACCAATAACAAATTTACGTTTAAAAAGTCAGCTATTTGTTGTTAAATGCGATTGTATTTTCATTGTGACGTCATACTATATTTGGTGTTAATTATGGTTAATTATAGTTACGCTATAAAAAGTAATTCCGAAAATAAAATCTTTTAAAAGGTATATACGTTTGCTATGTCCACAATTCAATCAACTAATAACATACATGTATAATATAAGGAAGTAAGTGTTGTCATTATCTATGTGTTACTGGCTTTATTTTAGTTTACCTGCCAAACGCGTAATAATACAATGATTGGTCATATTGCCATTACACGTAGGCCTACTGGTCCAAGCCATCGTGAAATTATTGCTGTCTTCATTGCTGATAAGCTCTAAATACGGAAATACAGATACTCATTGTGTACTCCACGATTTGTGAATGCTACAGACGTACATTTCTGCAAATATGCTAAAGTTGAGAGGACAATACGGCGACAATACGGCGACCAAGACGCATCAATAATTGACCTACATTTTACATAAGTCTACTATATGGAACGCCAAATCTACATAAACTCAAATATATATTGCTAGCAACAAATATTTGGAGCTAGCAATAAATATTTGGAGAGCTCTCGAAATCAATTAATGATATCTCGAAATCAATTAATGATATCTCGAAATCATTTGGAGAGCTCTCGAAATCATTTGGAGCGAGCAATATAACATTTGATTTGGAGAGCTCTCTAAATCATTTGGAGCTATCTCTAAATGATTTGGAGAGCTCTCGAAATCATTTGGAGAGCTCTCGAAATCAATTAATGATATCTCGAAATCATTTAGAGAGCTCTCGAAATCATTTGTAGCGAGCATTATATAACTTGATTTCGAGAGCTCTCCAAATCAAAGCTATATAATGCTCGCTACAAATGATTTCGAGAGCTCTCTAAATGATTTCGAGATATCATTAATTGATTTCGAGAGCTCTCCAAATGATTTCGAGAGCTCTCCAAATCATTTAGAGATAGCTCCAAATGATTTAGAGAGCTCTCCAAATCAAGTTATATAATGCTCGCTACAAATGATTTCGAGAGCTCTCTAAATGATTTCGAGATATCATTAATTGATTTCGAGAGCTCTCCAAATGATTTCGAGAGCTCTCCAAATGATTTAGAGATAGCTCCAAATGATTTCGAGAGCTCTCCAAATGATTTAGAGATAGCTCCAAATGATTTAGAGAGCTCTCCAAATCAAAGTTATATAATGCTCGCTACAAATGATTTCGAGAGCTCTTTAAATGATTTCGAGATATCATTAATTGATTTTGAGAGCTCTCCAAATGATTTAGAGAGCTCTCCAAATCAAATGTTATATAATGCTCGCTCAAAATTATTTCGAGAGCTCTCCAAATGATTTCGAGATATCATTAATTGATTTCGAGAGCTCTCCAAATGATTTCGAGAGCTCTCCAAATATTTATTGCTAGCTCCAAATATTTGTTGCTAGCAATATATATTTGAGTTTATGTAGATTTGGCGTTCCATACTACTAGCTGCCAGACACGAAACATTCGTTTCAGGTAGGAATTATTTCTTTATTACTGTTGACCAATATTTGAATCGTGCCGACTTCGACAGCACTTTTAACCACAGGGCTACTAAAATAATTCCATTGTATTCAGTATAACATGAATTCAAGTAGGTGGGGGATATTCAACATTGCCTGTGCTTTTAACAATCATTAATGTGTCCCAAAAACGCACACACATGTGCCGAGTCATTGGTTTTCGCGACCAATGTTGTTTCCACAATTGTTGTTTAAATAGCTAATTTCTAATTTTTGGTGCATCTCGGACTCTGACGTCTGTGTGTTTGTGGCACCTCGATACTTGTAGATTCACTTTGAATATATGTTTTCAGTCCAACAAGTCATTTCATTTAATCATTATCTATTTAGGCTATTATCTGTTATCTATTGTCTATAGTATATAGGCTTTCATTCCCCCCCCCCCCGAGTCAAATGTGCTTAAAAAAAACTGTAACAACAGTGATGAAATAAGTAAAACATTGAGGTGTGCGAATCCAGGTACACTGCATTTGCACAGCGGTGACTTTTCCCCGAAATATCATGAATATAGGCCGGTGCAGTATTTCTATTAAGTAAGTGTACCCGGCTTCGCACCGTGTATGTGGCTTTGCACACACCAATATTTTACGTCATGTCTGATTATTCATGTTGTTTTCTTAAGACAAGTGTTTTCAGAAAGTCACGTGTTTACACGATTTAGAAAAATATAACAACAGTGACCAAACAAGTAAAACAATTGAAGTGCAGTATTTGTATTAAGTATTTGTATTGCAGTGGGTGGGCTTCCTAAAATTTATTTGTACACAGGGAACCCTTGTTTGGTCTGGGGTGGTGATGAGGGACTTCTTTGCTTCATTGGGGTGACCTCACGAAATATGGGCGGGGTGGAGACTGTATGTTTGTTGGGATTACAATCGTGTCTGTTAATTCTGCGCACCTAATAATAATTTTCGTGAACATGTCCATATTCAGTCTAAATTCCCTGAACATTCAAGGCAGTTCTTAGCCGAGATAAGCACGGCTAAACAGATGGCTTTTACTATTTCATCTGCCGTCTATTATCTGTATCCACTTGGGGAGACACAGCCAAATTTGATCAAAATATCAGTCCATTTTGTCCTTGAGTTTTGCGAATAATACGGGAATAAAATGATAACCAATGTAGGTATATGTGCATGTGTATTATTGGTTTATGAAGCATTTTTTAACAAATATGTTGTTGATCTATTAATTTAGTAAGCAGGACCACTAATTATTTTGATCATGTTCTGAATAACTTTTTACCAAACTATCGGAATGGAATAAAATTGTGACTTAGTATACCGTTAATCAGCTGATTTATTCCAAAATCAACATAATTTATTCTGACGTAAGCTGGGCAAAACATTACGTGAATTGTGCATTAGCCGGTGCACAGAATTAGCCGAAATGACATTTTTAGCCAGGTTTTTTGAAAAAAAATCCAGGCTATTGGATTGGCGAAAGCCGGGCGGGCGGGCGGCGTCCACAATCAACTATCCAACATGTTACTTTTTTTTTAACTTGACCCATTTTTTCCGCGTAGTCGACTTAGCCATTTTCAATGTTAAGTTTTCGCGTTTACAATCTTAAGTTTTCGTGTTTAAGTCCATTTCTTTGGTACTGTACCACCTAGGACCACCAAACTTTCACAGCTTCATACCAAGGGGTGCCTACCACATACAACTATCCAACATGTGACCATTTTTTTACCTTCACCTACTATTTCTACGTAATTGACTTAGCCATTTTCAACGTTAACTTTTTAACGTACGTCTGGTTAGAGTTTTTTGGTTAAAACTTTTTCGTTATACTATATCTCTGCAACTGCTTCGCCCATTACCTTGAAACTTCACATGGGTGTTTATCATCATCCATATTTTCATTCTAACCCCCAACCGTGCAGCCCCTGTGCCCAATGTCAAGGTCAAATTACTTTAATTTGAATTTTTTTGTTAAAGTTTTTTCGTGTACTATAGCTCTGCAACTGCTTCACCCAATACCTTGATACTTCACATGGGTGTTTATCATCATTGTCGCACCTGCTTGCGGAAAGCGCGATCCTGTGCCCAATGTCAAGGTCAAATTACTTTGAATTTTTTTGTTAAAGTTTTTTCGTGTACTATATCTTTGCAACTGCTTCACCCAATACCTTGATACTTCACATGGGTGTTTATCATCATTGTCGCACCTGCTTGCGGAAAGCGCGATCCTGTGCCCAATGTCAAGGTCAAATTACTTTGAATTTTTTTGTTAAAGTTTTTTCGTGTACTATATCTCTGCAACTGCTTCACCCAATACCTTGATACTTCACATGGGTGTTTATCATCATTGTCGCACCTGCTTGCGGAAAGCGCGATCCTGTGCCCAAGGTCAAATTACTTTGATTTTTTTTGTTAAAGTTTTTTTCGTGTACTATATCTCTGCAACTGCTTCACCCAATACCTTGATACTTCACATGGGTGTTTATCATCATTGTCGCACCTGCTTGCGGAAAGCGCGATCCTGTGCCCAAATGTCAAGGTCAAATTACTTTGATTTTTTTTGTTAATTTTTGTTCGTGTATTATATCTCTGCAACTGCTTCACCCAATACCTTGATACTTCACATGGGTGTTTATCATCATTGTCACACCTGCTTGCGGAAAGCGCGATATCGTCGGCATTTTGGCATCCGTCCGTTCGTCCGTGTGTCCGGTTAAAGTTTTTTGGTTAAAGTTTTTCCATCTACTATATCTATTTTTTTAGTGTCCATGCCTCGCCCCAAGGCGCGACATGCAGGCCAGTGAGGCCACAGCCATCTAGTCTACAAAAAGTGGGTATAATTATGTTATCCAAGTGTCTATGCTTGGAAAAAACCTGGCCTTCGTGGCTTTGCCTCGTTTCTTGTTTATATGCAGATCAGAATGTCAGTTTTCATTGGTTTGATACATGTACAGATATGTATGTATACATGTCTCATTATTATGTCTGCTACGGACAGTACGGTTGTAGATTTCAAGAGTTACTGTTCACAACTATGAACAATGTGGTTTACTCGCTTACCACATTTATCCAAGTGTTGTGAGCTTGATGCCCGGGTGGGATGTAGTTCTCTAAGCACTGTTTCATGTTGCAAAGTTGCGGAGTCATTTGCTGAGTAATGGTTAATACTGGTAAGAAATTCAATAAAAGGCTAACCATGTACATAATAGTGTTTGATTGTTTGTTTCAGGGAAGCCGTCTACATATCTTAGCCATCTGAATTATTCGTCGAGCCTCTTCAACTTCACCCTGCAGTCGAGGCAGACACCAGCAGGGCTATTGAGATAGTATATGGGCGGTCCCAGAAGAAGCAGATAAGGCGGAAATTGTTTCTCATTCTGCTGTTGAAGGACAAAGGCCACCAGAAGAATCGCTGCCCGAAGACACTACTCCACCTGGGCAACAAGTTGCCAAACACTCGCGAAATGAGAACTGATCCAGTTCCTGACCTACATGAAGCAAAATATAGTGTCGCCATGACAGACTGTCATCATCTTAAGATCAGCGACATCTGAAAATATAACCCTCGAGGAAGAGCTTGAGAAAGACAAGTTCAGTTACAAAAAATTAACCATTTAACCGGAGTACCATCCATGCCAGCGGCAGTTTTTGTGTGGTTCTTAACTCTGATTTCTGCTCTAATCAACCTGTTGAAAGGATGTGTCATGAAGACATGTTACTTCTTGTGTTGATGGAATTGAGAATGAATCTTATTCACACAAATCTGACTTGTGCAGTTTTAAGATTTGTCAATATTTTTTCAATCTGTGACTCATTCTTGTGGTGGACAGAATGACATTTGTACATTTCTGATTATGTGACACTTGAAGGACTAGATATTGAAATGGTCAGAAATATATTTACTATGCTTTTACACATATGTGGCTGTGACCTCAGGTTGAAGTAACGGACCATGGCCTATAAATACATTAAATATACCTAAGAGCATCAATAAGTGAGAGAAAAATAAGCTAAACAAAATGTATTTACTCCATGTGTGATATATGGGAGTAAATAATTTGTTTAGCCTATTTTATTTCACTTATTGATGCTTTTAGGTATATTTAATGTATTTATAGGTATTGGTCCGTTACTTTAACCGGTGTGTCGTTTATGGGATTTGTGACCAGTGTAGCTCCTGATCAAATAGTACACTCCTGTAGCCTGATAATGATGTGGCTTGTTAGAAGCATGATGGAGATTTCATTGATGCAATGGTGAACAGTGCAGTTCCTGTGCGGATATGTGTATCTACACTGGTCGTAAATCCCATAAGCCCCATTTCTCCAGTCACAGACACATATTTGAGCAAATTTAAAAATCCTACCGCCAACCTAGAGTGATTAGCATTTAAGGTATTGCATTCAATCTTTGATTAATACATTTCTGTTTAACGTCCACAGTCTATAAAGTCTATATTTGGTTGGTTTCACATGGTTTCAGTTATCTTCGCAATAAAGGATTTTACTTGAAACATCCAGAATAGACCAAAGACAAACTTTGTAGACTTTCGAAGGGAAACGAAAATTTACGAATGAATGATGTATTTTTGTGCTATTATCATGATTATAATTGAAATCAATGCCCAATGGTCACAACTTGTAACAAATTACATGTGTACAATAAATTTCGACTTCGAAATTTGACTTCGAATGAAATGGTGCAATTGGTTGATATTGGTCATTTGCAGTGCATGATGTGACAAACAACGTATTGAGGCATCATCTGTAACACAGTGCCTTCAATCATGATTTATACCCAGGCATACAAAGTATGTCGAGGTGTATATAGTTTTTGTATTTTCATCCATCCGTAAGATTTGCGTTAAAGGTTTTTGGGTACCCATTATATCTGCAACCGTAAATCGCATTGAGTTGAATCTTCATATACTTCTTTATCGTCATCCATATTTTTTATACTGTAGCACACCGATGTGGCTTTCCTGCAAAGATCAAATTACTTAAAGTTTTGAAATATTTGCATCAAACATGTCACAGTTTTTAAGTACACAATGTCTCTGCAACCGCAAGTCGGGTTGACTTGAAACTTCATATATATACTTCTTTATGAAGTTAGAAGATCAATATTTTCTTTCAATAGCCCTGGTGGGTGCATGTGATGGGTAATTTAACAATCGCGATTCATCCTTACCGGAAATCCGACTGGAGACCTGGTTTGGCCCTCGCATACGTCTTTGGCATTTTGTATGTGACAGTTGAATCTGGTTATATCTCTTGTGTGAGTATTACGATTATTCGTAATCCTTTTTTAGGGAAAGGGGCCAAGTGACTGGTGTGGTATGGATCTGGCATCGGGTCAGGTTATTCTAATTTCAGGGCTGACTATATTTTTTCTCGATGAAAATATTCCGTTCTGATTTTGGGATTCCCCCCCCCCAATGCAGCAGGTTAATACAGGATCGAACCCGTTTGCCCAGCCTTATATGACCTGAGCTGTTGATAGGCCGTTAAACACCAATAAACAAATAAAACAACTTTGGAATTCGGTATCCGACAGTTATATCCTTTATGTGAGTATTATACCATAGCTGTTGATAGGCCGTTAAACACCATTAAACAAACATACGGCTTTCATGCACACAGTGAAGGTGAAATTACTTTCAAACTTGCGTTAAATGTTTTGAAATATATGCTTTAAAGTTTTAAGTAAACAATTTCTCTGCAACCGTAAGTCAGATTGAATTGAAACTTCATATATTTGTCTATCAACAATCAACATCCATATTTTCATTTTATAGCACACGCATGTGACTTTCATGCCCAAGGTCAAGGTCAAATTGTGTTAAATGTTTTGAAATATTTGCATTAAAGTTTTAAGTACACAATTTATCTGCAACCGTATGTTGGATCGACTGGAAATGTCACATACTTCTTTATCAACAGCCATATTTTCATTCTATATCTCACCTAAGCGGCTTTCATGCCAAAGGTCAAGGCCAAATGACTTTGCTGCGGTCGAGGGTATGTGTGAGACCCTGCTCACTTGCTCTAGTCCTTAAAAGCAAGAATAACATATCTTACCATACTGATTTCTTTTGTTTTTTTCGGGTACATGTACTGATTTTTGACGCTGGTCAGACTTCACAGTTGTGGTGCGTGGGTGAAGCATTTTCATATTTGTTAAATGGAGGTTGTCGCATAATCCAAGATGGCCGTTGTAGAAAATTTGGTAAAATTCTTAAAAAAAATCATATCTACCATGTTAATTTTACATTATTATTATTTTTACATCAAGCTTGAATTGCCACTTTGATATCAAGGGCGATAACATTGACTCTTTAAAATGTTAATGGAAACAACTATTTATTCTCTCTATTTATCTTTTGATGTGCAATGATCATATTTTGTAACAAGTCAATACAAATATTTATTCAGATGACACATTTAGTTGATATAAATAATTTAAAAATGACCTGCTTCATTTACAATAAAAATAGCACGATGATACAACCTATCAGTAAACCTAAGATTACTAAGTGAATATTTCTGTGTAGCGGGAACTCGTATTTTTTAAAACTGTTGGAATAGTTACACAATTATACTTACTTATTTAATATTTAATTCCTATAAAGAACACTTTGTGCCAAACAGATGGGACCCCAATTCAAATCATGATTTGAAACTTTGCTGAAGGATGTCTGGCACCCAGTCATTAAGTGCAAAGGCACGACACTTGTCTTGTCAGCTCATTCACAAACACCACATCATACAAAACACTTGTCACATGGATTCACCAGTGGGTGTACAGTACAAAGTCCAGTGACATGGTGTGTAATTGCATCCCGTAACATTTGGTCAGGTGTGTATTTTTTTACTTTAACCTACGTTTTCTGGGGGAAATAACTACCTGTATAATATATGTGAAAATCACTACAATGGAAGAAATTGAATGTATGTTCTCGCACCCCCTTCCAAACTCCATTCACAATTCACACCCCCTCTGCATGAATCTGGCTACTCCACTGCAGTGCAAAGTCGCAGAACAATTTTTGACATAGAGCCGTTTGAATGTGTACTTGTGTGTGTGTAATATTTCTCAGACTTTTTCAAGGCAATTATTTCTGTTTCGATGTAATGTATGACCTGTCGTGAATTTCACTCACAAGTTCATATTGGTGCTTGTAGGAGTATTTGATATCCAGTATACATTTTCCATGGCTTTCACATTCTGTAAAACCGTCTGGAGTTTCGACAATGAAATGGAGAAATGGCAAACATTTTCATGTGTCTGAATGTGATTATTTCTGGCACTCATATATTTGGCTTATAACGTCGTTCAAAATTGTACTGCGTCAATTTTATCGAATTTAAGATTGCATATTTCATGACTTTCTTCAAAACGCCAGTTTTAGAAGTTGATGGTTTTAGGATTTTTATATCATGCACTGCAGTGCCGGTGATAAGTCGTTAGGTGGCGTTGCCAAGTCGGACTGTTGTACTCTGTGGACTCACCGAAACAAACCACAAGTGGACGCGCGTTACACTATGTTTGCTATGTAATCTCCCTGGGTAAGTTTATAGATCGCGGCTCAGTCAGCGTGCGACTAGATGCCGTTTTTTTTTGTTAGGGGAAAGTACTAAAATTGGGAAAATTGGGCCCGCGCAATATTTAAAATTGCGCCATGTCAATTAAAGGTGGTGCAGGATGTTGAATGTAATATCTTTATAATGGAAAGACAGAGTTTAATGAAACGTAACGCAGTAAGTGCTTAACAGGTTCCCAATTAGTATCCCCTCACCGGTAGGCAAGAGGTGGTATATCGTTAGTCCATGTACTGCGTACGTATGTACGTACGCTAGTAACACCTTTCATTTTTCAATAACTTGTGAACTGCCACGATTTTGATATTATTTGACCATAATGTGTGTATGGATGGAGCATGGTTTAGCATATGAGTAGACTCATATGACCCACGTTCGACCGCCCAATGTCACGGAGTACTTTTTGTCGCGCCCGCTTGCGGAAAGCGCGATATAGTCGGCACTTTGGCGTACGTACGTACGCCAGTGTGTCCGGTTAAAGTTTTTGGTTAAGTTGTTTGGTTAAATTTTTTGGTTGAGTTCTTTGGTTAAAGTTTTTGGTTAAGTTTTGTGGTTAAGTTTTTTGGTTAAAGTTTTTCGTTATACTATATCTCTGCAACTGCTTTGCCCATTACCTTGAAACTTCACATGGGTGTTTATCATCATCTATATTTTCATTCTACCCCACTCCCGTGCGGCCCCTGTGCCCAATGTCAAGGTCAAATTACTTTGAAGTTTTTGGTTAAGTTTTTTGGTTAAGTTTTTTGGTTAAAGTTTTTGGTTAAAGTTTTTGGTTAAGTTTTTTGGTTAAGTTTTTTGTTATACTATATCTTTTTTTTTAGTGTCCATGCCTCGCCACAAGGCGCGACATGCAGGCCGCGGACATCTAGTTTATTATCAAGGCTGCCAGCGAGGGGATTAGCTTCGTTTAATGATGCCAGTGCGAGGGGATTAGCTTCGTTTAATGATGCCAGTTCTTGCATTATGGTATAGTTTGCTTTAATCTAACAATTTTCTGGTTTTGACGAAGAATCGGTTACCATGGATGTGAATACAAATCTAAAGAACGTGAATGTAAGAAATAAACGGTACTTGATTCTTCACGACAGTTATAGGTTATCGTAAAGAACTTTTAGAGCACCCATACCAGTGCGTCACTTCTATGGTGTGATACATATCATCGAACCGGTATGTCACTTCTATACATATCATCGAAATCCGTCCGTTTGCTTGGAAAAGTTTCAAGAAAATTTACTGTAAAAATGACGTCACAGAATACGTCACGTCGGAAAAGCAGGTTGGAAACCACTGATCCCATACCCTGATATCTATAACTTTACATGCTACTTGCAAACATGTAGTTGGCCTCAATAATAATAACATACACTCGAAGCGTTCTTTTATAACATGATCATTCATGTTATAATTGTTCTTGTTTACATTACGGTAGATCGCGACCTTGTCATGTTAATTTGTGAATATATTCACGTCAGCCCCGCCGCCGGGCCGCCCCCATCCGTCGTATACATGAAACACCGCTAGGAGGCATATTTAGAACTTGGCACTAGACTATCTAGGTGACGTAACTCTAAAGTATGATATATTTTAAATTCTTTGAGTGATTAGAATCTTCCTGATGCGAGCAAGTATTTATGGACCTGTGTAAAAGTGTGTTTGTTCTCTTTGAAGGTTAATCGTTCGTTGCCGTATAATTGGCTATCGACAATCGGAGGTCACGGAAGGTTGGCAAGGTATAGTTGTCTTATGTGCTGGTAGTTGGCGCAGTAAAGGAGGAAATGACTGGTTGTTTCAGTGGCACCACATGGGCAGTTAGGTGTATCGACTATGGATCTACGATGAAGATCACAATTCAAAGAGCTGCATGAAGACGAAGGCGTTGATGAAGTAATTGGCTCTTTCTTGAACCAATGTTAAATAATGGTGATGGCTTTGATGTATGTTTGTTTAAACCTGCCTTAAAGGACATTGTTGGGGCATTTCTAACATTTTCTGCTAGTTTGTTCCAGTCTCTAATCGTTGATGGAAGGAAGGAATTTCTGTAAAATTGAGTACGGCATGGTATTAGTGGTATGTCTGAAGCATTTATGAGATTGTAGCGATCTTGGGTTTGCTGTGGCATTAGATCATTGAGATATTGTGGCGAAATGTGGTTTTTCATTTTGTATAATAGTAATAATTTGTGTTTATTCCTCCTGCTATCAAGTGTTTCCCATTTAACGTCCTGGTAGAGCTTTTCAATATTACATAGCTTTGTGGCTCCGTATACGATGCGAGCAGCTTCAATTTGGACAGCCTCGAGCTGGTTCTTTAGATCAAGCGTACAGTTACTCCAAACAACATCTGCGTATTCAAGCAATGGGCAAATTAGTGAAATATACATACGTTCTAGAGCCGATCTGTTTAGTAAGAATTTAAATGATCGTAGTATGCCAATGCGCTGCCAAGCTTTGTTTGTGTATGAAGATAAGTGTTGACTCCACTTACCGTCGTCTGAAAAAGTTAGTCCCAGGTGTTTGTGTTCGTTAAATTTATTCAAAGTTTCACCATTCATTATGAGATTGGGGTAATGTGGTTTATTTTGTTTCCTAGAGAAAACCTTGGTCTCCGTCTTTGAAGGATTGAATTTTACTAGCCACCTTACCGACCATTGGTGAATTGCTTCTAAATCGATGTTTAATGTGAGTGACGAGGATACTGGGTCTTCAACAACTATGTACAGACTAGTATCATCGGCTAAAAATGTAATATTAGAGTGTATATCATTCACTATGTCATTTATATATATTGAGAATAGAAGCGGACCGAGGATTGCACCTTGGGGGACGCCTGCATTTATAGATGTCCAGCGAGATGATGTATTGCCGTATACTACTCGTTGGTGTCTCAGAGACAAGTAGGAAGAAAACCTCTGTAACAGGGGACCATTGATACCAACAGATGAGAGTTTGAATAAAAGCCCTTTATGCCACACTCTATCGAAAGCCTTAGATATGTCACAAAATATCGCACGAACTTCCTTTCCTTTGTCCAATGCTTTACATGTATCATTATATGTATATGCCAGTTGATTAAATGTAGATTCTCCCTTAATAAACCCAGACTGGACCGATGTCAGTTTCTTATTAGTAGTTACAAAATAGTATACGTATTTATGAACACATCGTTAAAGAGTATGTTAACCCGTTGTTAAACTTTTTCAGAATCCAGTAATAGCTGTTTAACAGTAGGATAAATACACAGTGTTGTACACAATGTAGATACATACCTGTATTATCATACATACAGTATCAAATCCAGTGACATGTAAGCAGTCACCTGAGAGTATTGTCACTGGTGTCTACTCGCCTACTATGCGAGTAGATATGGCTTTACCTATGGGTAACGTGTCCCTTGGTGGGCGCCAAATGTCACAGGGCGAGACACATGTGCACGAGGCTGGGACACAAACGTCCATACCATAGCTCTACCGAGTCTGGTTTACCATACCATCGCTCTACCGAGTCATACCATCGCTCTACCGAGTCATACCATCGCTCTACCGAGTCTGGTTTACCATACCATCACTCTACCGAGTCTGGTTTACCATGTCATCGCTCTACCGAGTCTGGTTTACCATACCATCACTCTGTCGAGTTTTGTTTACCATACCATCGCTCTACCAAGTCTGGTTTACCATACCATCGCTCTACCGAGTCTGGTTTACCATACCATCACTCTACCGAGTCGGGCTTACCATACCATCGCCCTACCGAGTCTGGTTTACCATACCATCACTCTACCGTGTCTGGTTTACCATACCATCACTGTACCGAGTCTGGTTTACCATACCATCGCTCTACCGAGTCTGGTTTACCATACCATCGCTCTACCGAGTCTCGTTTACCATATCCTCACTCTACCGTGTCTGGTTTTACCATAACCATCGCTCTACCGATCTATGGTTTTACCATACCATCGTCTACCGAGTCTGGTTTACCATACCATCGCTCTACCGAGTCTGGTTTACTTTACCATCACTCTACCGAGTCTGGTTTACCATACCATCGATATACCGACTCTGGTTTACCATACCATCACTCTACCTAGTCTGGTTTACCATACCATCATTCTACTGAGTCTGGTTTACCATACCATCGCTCTACCGAGTCTGGTTTACCATAGCATCGCTCTACCGACTGAGCTAACCGGGCACGAATACACATTTCTCCCCATAGTGAGTTGCTTATCAACTGGCATATATGTTTTGTTTTCTATTGTTTAAGTCACGCCTCGAAACCCCAAGACTCTGAGCGAGTGCCCGGACGGTCGGACACCCGTGACGAAAGCAATATACGCATTTTGTTTCATCAAAATGTGGGTATATAATATATCATATTAAATCATCGCTCATGTAACGTCATTTATATTGCCATTTGAGACACGCCATGTGATATTTTACCTAAGAACATGGTGCAATATCTCTAGAAAATGTAAGATATTTTCCGTAAATGACATCGAAAGTTGACGAAATTTTCGTCATCTGTCGCCGTCATTAACAGAACATTTCTATAAACGTATTTCATGAACAATCGTACAAAATCACATGGCATGTCTCATTTCATCTTGGTTCTCACTTCAAGTTGATATTTGAAGAAAGACTTTAGTTCCGGGAAAGACCTTGGCTGACTACATTTCTGTGGCAGTGACGTATCTCTGTATACATGGACGGCTGGAACTATCTGAAATCATAGGAACTACAGTGAAACCTCTCTAAACCGGCCACCCTGGTGGGACATACTTAGGTCGTTTGCAATCATTAACATGCATTAATATTTGAGATGTGTTTCCAAGAAACCTCTCCAAATGAGATCACATATATTTTATTGGTGTCCGATTTAGAGAGGTTCCACGGTACATGTAACTGGTATATTGTGTTTGTAAAACACGAATATAGCTACACGTGTAGACTCGGACCTATGACCCACTAAATGGCTCATTTGAAAAAAATGTTACCCCACCCACCCATTTCCGTACACTTTCGCGTATAGCCGAGTATAGGCTATACTGTATAGGTGTACAGAAATGGGTGGGTGGGGTAACGTTTTTCAAATGAGCCGTTTACTGGGTCCTAGGTCCAAGTCTTCCACCTGTAAATATAGGCACATTGTATGTTGCTGTCTCAGGTGAAATTGGGTTCATTGGACTTGAGACCAGTGTATGTCCTGTTCAAGTTGCACACAGATCTATGGCGTCTGTTATATAGAAGCATGAAGGGTGTTTCATTGATGGAATGGCGAACAGTGCAGATTCTGATGCACATGCTGATCTGGATCTACAGTGGTCGCAAAAAACATAAGCTCCATTTCTCCAGTCACAGCCACGTATACGTCCGCGCTACAAGGTATTTAGAACAATTTTCGAAACTTAAGCATAATCCAAACTTTTACATAATTGAAAAACTTTCAAACAACTTTAACAGATACAGTCGACACTCGTTTACTTAATGTCCAGATGAAAATACGTCGAGTTAACGAAAATTTAAGTTAAAGGTACATGCCCACTCAGTTGGCACAACATGTTCTTTACATCAGCTACATCATCTGAGACATTTTCTGGCAAATTAAACATTCATTCATTCACCATTATCCCACGTATTGATTGACATTATTATACATTTTATATCAGACTTAAATTTCCACACTGATATGAAGGACGAGAACAGTGTTTCCTTAAAATGTTAACGGACATTACTGTTTATACTCTGTATTTATTGTTTGATGTGCAATTATCATACCTTATAATATGTCGAAAATATTATTTGTTCAGGTGGCGCATTTAACTAGTATATATATTTAAAAAATACCGTGCCTCATTTGCTTATGAAAATAGCCCGATAACAACGCGCGTCACTATCAGTAAAATACATATTACTAAATGATTATACCTGTATAGCGGCGACTCGTAATGTTTACAACTGGTAGAATAGTGACACAATTATACACGTATTTAATTCCAATAAAGAACATTTTGTGCCTACCGAGTGGGAATGTACCTTTAACGAGGGTTATTATATTTATATCACTGACTCTTTTTAACAGGATTATGGAAGCGTCCTGGTGCCAATGATAAAATATGTGTATCTCCTAATTATGAGATACAAACTCCTAATTAGGAGATACTAAGTTCTAATTATGAGATAGTAACTACTAATTAGTATTTGCTATCTACTAATTAGGACTTAGTATCTCCTAATTAGGACTTATTATATCCTAAATTAGGACTTATTATCTCCTAATTAGAAGTTAGTATCTCCTAGTTATGACTTACCATCTGTGTCAATGCTAACAAAATGTTTTACTAGGAGATCTCCTAATTAGGAGATAATATGTCATAATTAGGTGATAGTAAGTCCTAATTAGGAGATATCACCTCATAATTAGTAGTATCTCCTAATTAGAAGTTAGTATCTCCTACTTATGACTTACCATTTGTGTCAATGCTAAAACATGTTTTATTAGGAGATCTCATAATTAGGAGATACTAACTCCTAATTAGGAGTAATATGTCCTAATTAGGTGATAGTAAGTCCTAATTGTGAGATATTAACTTCTAATAAGAAGATACTATCTACTAATTAGGAGTTACCATCTCCTAATTAGGAGTTAGTATCTCCTAAATAACAGATAGTATCTTCTAATTAGGACTTAGTATCTCCTAATTAGGAGATAAGATAAATATATATTTTAACATTGGCACTAGAAGCATGACGTAGATTTTTTTTATTAATTCGTTCCCACGAAATGACAATTCGTTCCCATGATATAACAATTTTTTTCCACGAAATAACAATTAGTTCCCACGGGAACGAATTGTTAGTTCGTGGGAACGAATTAATAAAAAAAAAATCTACGTCACCTGCGGGGCTCCGAAGTTTATAGCTCAAAGTTTATTGTGTGAATATTATGCTGTTTTACCTGGATCGTGTAAATATCGTCTCTCATAATTCTATATAGAATGGCAATTGTACATCATGTGTACTGGTCAAATTATGTGTTCCATTGGTCAGACGTAGATAAATATATACATATATATATATATAATAGCAGAACAGGTACTCGGAGCTAAAAAGTTGACTTTGTGTTAATAGTACTTTCACTTAAAAGAGTTTGAGGTAACGAGTGTACACTGTATTTCAAAGTAATTTAACCTGGATTTCGTCACAGAATGACAGTATGATAATTTTAAACTTTAAAATTAAACGTTAACCCTTACACTACTTTCTTATTCTTTTGTCGTCTGCTGTTTGTTTTCTAGTTTCCATTTTTATCTTCTAAAACAAGCTTTTACAGCATTTTACAACATGCTTTGACAGTACCTTAGAATCATTTCCAATGGAAATGATTCTGAGGGGCTGTCAAACCATGTTTTTATTGAGAAATAAGGCAAGATATAAAAGCAACATCAGACGACAATTGTTGCGTGTAGCGGTATAATGGTTAACACATATGGTAAAGAAATATGACCGCGACGTGTGGTTATGTGGGCCGCATGGGTGGAGTGTCAAATACAAAAGAGAATGCGCCATATGATTTTGAAACCAACAACATGTGCGGTTTTTCATGAAAAAATATTCATATATTCTCGGAATTGACCGCATGTACTCTGAAAATCTTGTCAACTTTTGTGGATGCATCCACACAGTCTTATCTGGATCTGCACTGTTCGCAATACCCATAAGCCCCATTTATCCAGTCATAGCCGCATATGTGAGATACGCCATGTGATTTTGTACCTTCGGACATCTGCGTTATTTCATTAAATACCTTCACAAAATTTACAATGTTTTTCACAAATAAAGTCAAAAGTTTACAAACGTTTCAGAGTACATGCTGAATATAATTCCTACCTATACCAACATTTCTAAAAATTACAAGTGTCCGCTATAAATATATCATCATTTAGTAATAGTTATTTTACTGATAGTGACTTGCGGTGGTATCAGGCTATTTTCATATGCAAATGAGGCATGCTATTTTTAAATTATTTATACTAATTAAATGCGTCACCTGAAAAAAATATATTTTCGACATATTATAAAGTATGGTCATTGCACATCAAAAAATAAATACAGAGATTAATAGTAATCACGATTATCGCCCCTGACATCAGTGTGGAAATGTTCGTCTGATATAAAATGTATAATAATTCCAATCAATACGTGGGGTAATGGTGAATGAATGTTTATTTTACCAGAAAATGTCTCAGATGATGTCTCTGATATAGAGAACAGTTTGTGCCGACTGAGTGGGCGTGCACCTTTAACATTCTCCTTGAAGCGTCTGTGTGTTGGCGTTTCATTGATGGAATTGCGAACAGTGCAGATCCTGATCGGACTATGCGGATGCGCAGGCTGATCTGGGTATACACTGGTTTCAATACCCATAAGGCTCATTTCGCCAATCACAGCCACAGATGAAACACGCCATGCGATTTTGTACCTTCGGACATCTACGTACTTTCATGAAATACGTTTACCAAATATTCCGTAAAGGGCGTCAGGAGTTGACACAATATTCCCCATGTACTCTGAAAATATTGTCAACCTTTTATTTTATTCATGAAAAATATTGTAAATTTTGTATACGTATTTCATATCCAACTTTCGCGGCCACCTTACATGGACAAAATCCATAGTGAGCACATGGTCAATTTCAGCTGACCAATACGTGATGGTCAGTCGGCAATTTCCGTGATATCGGCTTTTTCCGTAATCTCTCGGAAATATAAATGTGTCACGTGATGTATGCAATTTTATCGATATGTAACTCGATAATCCATATACATTTAGTGTGGCGAGTCCACCATTGACCACTGTGATATTCGAATTAACGTGTCAGGTTAACATGTATCTCACTTCCCGAACATGTTTATTTTATTGAAAATGACATTTATGACGACGTGAAAATGATTTCCAAAGTTAAATATGTTTTCTGTAAATGACATCGCAAACATTTTATACCAAATGTGGAATTAAATATTCTTCCTTTGTACAAATACAGTTCAAGGAAGTTTAGTTTGCAGTAAAAAATTCGCGATGATTCTGCTTAATTTCCTGTAAATAAAAACAACACATTTCCATTTATTGATAATTTTATAATTTGTGACACTTTCACCAATACTAGTTTCGATAATCGGTGGAAATCTCGTTAATATTGCCGTGAAAGCAAAAGAAAACATGCAACGATACAAATAGTTACAACCAGCGTAAGTAATTTTGTAAACTAACGTAATCTGACCAGGATTTCTAATTCCCGTGTATGTAAAAAGGGAATTACGTTAATTCATTCTAACCATATCAAATAAAGATGAAATTATATTAAGTATTGCAAGTTGCAATTATGTCAAAGAAAATCAAATAAGACAAAGTCTATGCTGACATTACAAATCAGTAGAACATGTTTGCCAAACTGCAAATTTAACAGAAACACTTTTTATTAGTGTCTCATAATTTAACGTTGCACAAATCTGGTAATAAAACAGAGCAATATAGGCCAGTTTAACATTATCATCAGTATGAACTTGAATTGCACTATTATCAATGGAATTAGAAAGTTATTCACACAAATAACATTAATAATATGTCAGTTGCTATAGGTGTATACTGTGATCAGACTGCGCGGATGCAGACCTTATTCAAAATTATGCGTGTATTCTATTTTCTAATCGGTTTTTAAAATGTGTACGTTTATGAGTCTGATCAGGGCTTACACTGTTCATTAATCATTATGTAGCCTGCACTATAGGTAAATAATTACAGATGACCGATGTACTCGTTATATATATTCTCAGACTGTTTTTTTTTAAGTTTAATATTTCGGGCAATATACATGTAGCCTAATACAAAACAGCGATTGAAACCAGTGTATACCCAGTTCAAGCTGCGCATCCGCACATTCTGAATGGGGTCTACCCTGGTTGTACAACTTTAGTTCAAGGAGGTTTAGTTTGCAGTAAGTAATTCGCGATAAAACGCGACCCTTAATTTCCTGTAAATAAAATCAAGAGAAAATAAGCAACGATACAAATATTTACAACCAGTGTAAGTAATCTTGTAATCTAACGTAGTCTGACCAACACTTTTAATTCCCGCGTACAGGTAAAAAGGGAATTACATTAATTATTTCTAGCCATATCAAATTAAGATGAAATTATATTAATTATTGCAAGTTGTAATGGAGATAATCAAATGAGACAAAGTCTATGCAGAAATTACAGATCAGTAGAAAATGTTGGTTACTTTGTTCACAAATAATTTTACCGACAACACGGTCATGCCTCGGGCAACATAATCTTTTAGAGTGACCGTAAGCAGGTGCCCGTTTCAACGAATATCACGTAAATTGCCGGAGATTTCCGTGATACGCTAACTGGAAAATTAAAACAGATGGTGTCATTATTATTATCTAAAAAGGACCAAAATAATATTAACTTAGAAACATAATTTTTATATCAATATATAGTCAAATGAATGAGCTAATTAAAAATACCTGTGCATGTTTTGTAACTATTCTTATAAAAAGAGATTTTGCAGTTTACCCAACGAAAATCGAGAAGAAAAATCACAATTTGCTATATAAATCATATAAAAACTACCGACTATGTTTAAAGCTAAATAGGACCAAAATATTTTTATTTTAAAAACACGATCGAAACATCATCATAAAGTACAATAATTGAAGTTTAAAAAATTAAACTTGCATTTTCAATCGGTTGTGTAGTTTAAAAGTTAAAATTGGATATGTAATGAAATTACGCAGTTGTCCGAAGGTACAAAATCATATGGCGTGTCTCATATGTGCGTGGTACCTACCTGCTCCACATACTGTAGATGGTACCGGGCTGCCTCTGTCGTCAATTCGTCCACGTCTATACTCGCCCCCTTGATGTGAATAGTGAACTCGTTGGTGAACCAGTCCCCGGCGCTGTTCGCCCTGTTCCCCACAGCTAGCGTTGGCAGTGATAGTAACATACATATCCCGGTTATTCTCAGATGCACCATGCTCAATGAATTCATTATTCACGAGTGAATTCATTAACCAAGCTCTTCATTTACGATTACCATTCACCACATACACATACTGTGACACACACGTATTACTGCGTAATACACTGTTCAACATCATTTACAGTTAATTAACTTCCGTTTTTTATCATTATTCAAACTACGTTTTTTATTCGTTAGTATATATCGTTAAAAGCCATCTAAATAAAAACATGAACATAAAAGTAATAACTTTGTGTACATAGCGAGATAAGGGTGTATGTATTATTATAATATACGTCAATACCTAGCGGGTCATATTTGGAGGGTCGCAGTTGCAGATAGCATCCAATTAATTATATTACAATCTTCCTGCATTTTTGCACTGATAACAGCTGCCTGATACACACAAGTTATAACAGGTCAATGCGCTTCTGGGTACGTGCGAAGTTTATCAGTCACTTCCGGTTTATATTGTTACCTTGTTACCTTGTTCACGACCAGCATCGTGCGGTATTACAGGTTCATGTAATATTCCATATTCTGTAAATCGTGGTGCATGTGCGCATATCCCATCAGCCATTGTACCGAGAACTCCTTGCAACAGTGGAGACAATTCCACAATGTCCCATTACCGTACCCACTCTGGTCCAATGCAAACTGTCGCCTCGAAAAATCAAATCAGTTTAAATCAAACACAGCAATTCCAATCCATGTTTTATGGAGCCATGTTGAATATTCAGAATATGAATGTGTATTGCAGTCCACAAATAGCACCTGCCACTGATCCGAAATAGGTTTAAATCCCCAGAGAATGTGTTTATCTGCAGATGGCGAGGTCTCAGGTGCGCACTTGTGGCGTATGTATTTTTGCACTGTATTGTTTAAAATGCCATTAAAAGGGCATATTAACGGGTGCTTTGTTCTAAAAATGTGAACATTACTTGCAAGTGCGTTGTCAAGTTCAAAGGGTTATAGAGAATACCAGCCTGGTACTCTCTATAACCCTTTGAACCTGTCAAACAGCTAAAGCGGTATTTGCAAACAGTGCAGATCCAGATGAGCCGGCTCGTGACGAGCCGTCTCATCTGGATCTGCATTTTTTGCAAGTAATGTTCACATTTTTAGAACAAAGTACCCGTTTTATTTACGCCCGTTTGAAAAAACGGAACGTATTATGTATTCATATTGTACGGGCGGGCGGCGGGCACAGCTTGTTCACTCTTGTTGGTTAACACATTATGGTCAAACTTGTTTTTGTTGAAATGAATGCAGACTTGTTTCAGTGACTTTATTCTTCTGACGTAATTCGATAACGTCATGTGACGCCATTTGACCAATGAAACGTCTGTTTTCCATTTGTTGTAACCCTGATATACGTATCGGGTCAATGCCTGATACAGCAATAATGTATCAGTTGGTACGTATTTGGCCAATACAAAGCTTGTTACCTGATAAATGTCTATAATTCCAGCACAAAAATATTTACTCAATTCCCCACCATTTGATTGGCCCGTAGCAAGTCTCTGTCCAGAATTTATATCCCAGTAAACTCCATGCCGAACTACTTTCCGCAACCGTCAGGCGCTGTTAAAATAGTTCTTAAGAAAACGGAAAATAAACAAAATTACTTGATGAATTTATTTCAAATGCTGGAATTATAAGGAATGAATGGCCTTTTTGTTGAATTTATCGGGGATATAAACTTGGAAAAGTCGCGGGAATACTGGACGAGGCCTTCCGGCCTTCGTCCAGTATTCCCGCGACTTTTCCAAGTTTATACCCCGATAAATTCAACAAAAAGGCCATTCATTCCTATAATGTGAGCCCTTGCTCTAGTTTTGTCACATTTTAAGTTTAGTTTACATCCATTTATGCTTCTAAGTTCTAACTTACTTTGTATCGGTCAGTCGATGTGCCCCACCCCAAACCGTATAGGTTTCGCCCTGTCAGTCTGTCTGTCTGTATGTCCTTTTATTATTTGAAAATTTTTGTAAGGGTTTCTCAAATCACCTATGATTTCTGTTTGCCTTCAGCTAATCTCTCAGTTGACCGGTAAAAACAAACAATGCGTTGGAGAAATAATGATGGTAAATTTATGTTAAAAACTTCAATCCTTTGCAAGGTTGAGGAAGTTTTTAACATAAATGTAAGTTTCAGCCAGTAAACTATAGAAAAAAAGAAGAAAATACTATTATTAAACTTATTAAGTGGACGTTCGTGAACAGATTTAATACATGGACAAGTTCCCCAATCCGTTTTCATATTACTTCACCAGTAAATAGTTTAAAATAGCAAACGCAGTGTTTTTTATTCACCGAACCACCTTCAAAACCTACCCGCACGCGGACGCTTAACAGAGAAAGAACTTGCTATGGCCTTAATATAGATACAGTGGAACCTCTCTAAACCGGACAACAAGAAACATATGTGATATTAATTTTGATATGTTTCTTGGACATTTATCTCAGGTGATAATGCATGTTCGTGATCGCATAGCACACAGCTATGACTCGGAATAATCAAATGCCTCATTTACAGTAAAACCTCGCTAAACCGGACACCCTGGGGACCTCCCAGGGTGTCCGGTTTAGCGAGGTTTCACTGTAGATAGATAATTTATTTTTAAACTGCAACCTGTTACAATAATGCAATAGAACATGTTTAAGTACTGAACAGCCAGCCTGCAGAGGCTTATGGTGCATTGTCATGTAGATCATTAATGAACAAGGACAATACATGCACTAATACATTAAGAACTACATGTAGTATGCGATGTCTATGCGTACTGTAGGTGCTGGTACTGTGAGACGCATCACGAGAAAGGTGTGTAGATACATGCGCAGTAATATACCAGATACGTATTCGTGCAGCCATGAAGTCTGGTCAGGAATCGCGTCATATCACAGGAGTACAGAGCATAATTATAGCCGACGGCACAATGTTGCCACCTATAGTGGATATTCTTGTTGGTACTGCTAATCAAATAACCCGATGAGCAGTCGCGACCAGGATACGCACTACCTCAATCGCGGTGCGCCACATAACAACACCCACAGTACGCTGACAAAGTGGAGTAGTTATGAATGGACTAATAGTATCGAGCGATATAGAGAACAGTGATGGAATAGTACGAGTAGATGCAGGCATTTACGGTACATAGATGAGCTCGTATGCATTATATGACCAGGTGTACGCAGTATGTGTGCAAGCAGTGTAGATACAGAGCAGCCGTCACACTGACGTGTGCAGGCTGGTCGGGATCTACGCCGTTCGACGTGCACTAAAACCCTCAGTATGTATCATTAAGCACTATTATGCCGAATGCAGTGATATATAAATATATACCTATGTTAATTACGACGATCGTTTGGTCAATATGGAACATCACCTAATATGCCCTAGGCATATATATATATATATATATACATACAATGGGAGGCCGGGGGACAAACCACACTATATACACGCTGTGCAGTATGGACAGACAATTAGCGAACTTGCACCCCCCTAAATTCGCCGAGGTCCGCTATTTTTCAAACAGTAATCTCAACAAATCTTGAAATGCATTAATATACAGGTAATTTGCATGAAAATGCCACCGTTGAAATCCGAATTTAAATGACATAAAATGCAGGAGAGTGCATTTCAGGCCATCTAGGTTTAAAAAAGTTCAGGGGGGTGCGTCAGGGGCGAGCCCCATGTAGTGGCGCAAGTACGCTAGGGGGGTACCCCCCTAGCGTACTCGCGCCACTACATGGGGCCCGCCCCTGACGCACCCCCCTGACGCACCCCCCAATAGAAAATCCTGCGTACGGGACTATACAGGTATGTTTTGTCCACCACTCACCCATATGCAAGGAAAGTGTTCTATCACACTGTTGTCCACCAACATATATAGCTAAGGAACCATTGCCTACCAAATGTCAGTAATGCGATCCATATCACGTGACCGCTAATGCGCACCTGTTAATATGACGTAACTCGCATCTATACACTATGGATACTGTTAGTAATATTCCTAAGACGACAGAATACGCAACTTGGGGTGATTAGCAATGTGCGCCTACGTTCATAACAGTTAATTATGTGATTATTATTATAAGTAAGTAAGTAAGTTAGTAATTAATTTGTTTATTATAGTGACATGTGTTAAACGAAACAGGGAATATGTACAATATAATATTGACGAAAACACCCGGCCCTATGGACCTATATGTCACTTTCAAATTTTAGGTAACAAATGTATGTGTAAATATACAATATAAAATAAATAATTAGCACCTAGTTTGAGCAGTATATATCATGTATATGATGAAGTGTAGGTAAAGCTGAATTGGCATTAATTTCGCGACGCCACATCTGCTTCATACAGGCATCTTGACGTCCCGGAATTAGGGCCACTTCACGTTCAAAGTTGTCAATTACATGATAACAGTTCAGACAATGATCGACATTCAAGTGTTGTATCATACAATGTAGTATCGTGATTGTGACCTGTGAATAACGGATTGCACAGATAAAATTGCATGAGGTAGGTTATTATCGATGTATAGTATTGACAATGACGGACTATTTACCAGATTACTTAATATATGACTCACCAGATAAACGGGAATGTCTGCGCGTAAGACCAGGGAAGCTCCAGGTCGGTAAGTGCACCCTCGCAATCTGATCAGGAGCAA
>CM055271.1:14762397-14824768 GCA_029237695.1 Conchocele bisecta
CCCATGAGCTGGGTGTGTCCAACCTCCGGAAGTCTTACCATAAACATCCGTATACTAGTATTGGTGAATTTGGGGGATTTTATGTTACACCTGCATGTGTACATTTCACATTTCAAAACACCTGCTGTGAAACATAAGCCATACACAATGGAATCTATCTCAATCGAACACCGTAAATAATAATATGCTTATTAATTTTTATATTGGTTCACATCATATTTATGTCCGTTCATAATAGGAAATAACACTCGCCTGATAAAGTTAGCACGGAACGAAGTTAGCACCGAATGAAGTTAGCACCACCGAATTAAGTTAGCACCTAACGAAGTTAGCACCAAATGACGGGATGACATTACCAAATGACGGGACCACATTACCAAATGCATGGGACCACATTATCAAATGATGGGACCATATTACCAAATGACGGGACCACATTACCAAATGATGGGACCGCATTATCAAATGATGGGACCACATTACCAAGTGACGGGAGCACATTACCGAATGACGGGACCACATTACCAAATGACGGGACCATATTACCAAATGACGGGACAACATTACCAAGTGACGGACCACATTACCAAATGACGGGACCACATTATCAAGTGACGGACCACATTTACCAAATGACGGGACTACATTACCAAGTGACGGGATCACATTACCAAATGACGGGACCACATTACCAAAGTGACGTGACCTCATTACCAAGTGATGGGACCTACATTACCAAATGACAGACCACATTACAAAGTGACGGGACCTCATTACCAAGTGACGGGACCACATTACCAAGTGACGGGATCACATTACCAAATGACGGGACCACATTACCAAGTGACGGGATCACATCACAAAGTGACGGGACCACATACCAAGTGACGGGACCACACCAAGTGAGGGACCACATCAAAGACGGGACCACATTACCAAAGTGACGGGATCCACATTACCAAGTGACGGGATCACATTACCAAGTGACGGGACCACAATCATGGCGGACCCATTACCAAAGTGACTTGACACATTACCAAATGGCGGGACCACATTACCAAATAGACGGACCAGATTACCAACAGATGTAAGCCTACATAAGAAAGTCATTTTTGATATCCTGTCAATACGACATAATCACTGCCTATGAATATGTGTGGTTGTCATACTACTGGTCGATTCTCCGATTTTGACGATACGGCTGGGGTTAATTTTGCATTTTAAAGTTATTTGTAGGTGTTGACGGGATAAATGCTGGCGCGACACGGAAACAGGATGGGCTCGGCAGAGACTCGCCCTTCCCGTTTCCTAAGCCTTGCCAGATATGTTTTCCCATTCACGGCACTAACCTACTATTCTCCATTTTACCTGCGGTTCCGTGGACGAGTCTGGGGACCTGTTTCACATACAATCTGCTCATTGACCGGTTTCCAGTCCTTGCCATATTTCACCATTTCGTCCGCTCGCAGCAATCCGAAGCCGAAATAGTCATGAACTGCCAGATATGAAACAAGCCATGTGATTGTGTATTCAAGAACACGTGCGATACTTCATTAAACGATGATAAACGTTGATCAGTTGTTATACTCGTTCATCATTGACAAACTGTTTTTTTTATGAATATATACAATAAAACATTGTACAGTAAAACATGTTAGATCCGATCACACACCGGTTGTACAATTGGCTCCAGAAACCAGGAAAATATATTCGTTTGATCATTATCCATTGGTGTAGTGTGTACAATGTCTGTTGTCTTTACGACACACATACTAGTCAATATGATATTGTTTGGAAACTATCAAAACTATCAACATTGAAATACTTATATCGCTTTACAGTCAGCTTACTGCTGAGCTTCGTGCAGTAGGATATGCAAACCATTATATTGTATTCGTATACATTTTGGCACAGTATACATGGTATATCTACTACTGTCTGTTTCACGAAACCTGCCCAAACGTTACGGCCATATAAACAATGCAAAAACAATATTGTTTTCGGTAGTATTAAATTTTATTAAAAAATTAAGAATGAGCCTTCTTTTTATTTCATGAAATTTGGACAAATATTGATTTTATTACGAAAAATAAGTTCTCTATGGGAATTTACCATGGGGAAAAAAGAGGTGGAGAACCTGGAGGAGGAGTAGAAAAACGAAACATTTTGGAAATTGATTCTGAAACCTAACTAGATAGCTTGGAAATGATCTAACTGAGAAAACGGAAGTTACATTTTGAAAATCGGTGCACTATTTCTTAAATTAGAAAAATGTCCCCATGTTAAATCCCCATAGACACCGTCACCCTGTGAAGATGTCTATGGGGATTTAGCATGTGGAAATAGGTTTTTCGCAATAAAATCAATATTGAACAAATTTCACGAAACAAAAAGAATGTTCATTCTTAAATTTTGCTAAAATTTAATATTATCGAAACAAATATTGTTTTTACATTGTTTATATGGCCGTAAAATGTGGGCAGGTTTCGTGAAACAGACACTAGATATATGTATATGTGTAATCAAAATAGCAAGCTTTTTTCAAAAGTACGTAAAGTAATACAGAAAATATTTAGAAAGTTATCTACAACATCGGGGCAAATGTGGAAATTATCACATTCGCTTTGAGATTTTAGTAGAAAAATCGGATTTCCAGTTGTTTGCATTATTTACAAAAAAAGTTCAGATCCTGATGAATGGCTCGTTACGAGCCGGCTCAACTGGATCTACACTCTTGGCAATCACTGCTAAAGAGATCTGTAGTATTCAAAGGGTTGTAAATTTACGACGCTCAACGTTACGCCACGTTACGCCACGTTAATTTGCACCACTTAATCTTCGTTTCTTCGCCACGTTTCTCTAAACATCCTTGACGCTAATTAGCATTTTTTGGCAACGAAGAACCGACATTTCGTTAGTCAACCACCATACTAAACTTACAGTACTTGCCGGCACCATTCGGTCTGAACTCGTGTGACGTTTGAAGGCCCGTGTGTCGGGACGAGTTCACAATGAGGTGTTGTACATCCCTCCACGTCAGGTACTCACTGCAATAACGTTCAACGTCAATCACAATGTCTACACAATGCTAGCCTTGCACGTTTCTAGCTGCACTTTTTTAATGAATAACACCATGGGTTATTGCGTTTATCGGGGTGTACACTATATTTTATCTGTTTAAAGTTTGCGACGAGTCCGAAGAAGGACTCCTCGCAAACTTTAAACGGATCAAATGTATTGTCACCCCAGTAAATGCAACAGCCCATGATTTTATTACTTATACTATGTACACTGCATTTTCTGATACTTTCTAAACTGTTAATAACCAAATATGGCGTTAAAATTAACGGTAATCTTGTTTTACGTCATTTTGCACAATTCCTGGAATAGCGACGTTGGGAACTTTAACGAATCAGCAACATCGCGCGACGTCACGTGGGGCTAATGCATTGCATTGGGATGTAAACGCAAAACGTCGAATGGGCGTTTGCATTATTAATTAATAAACGGTGTAAATATTCCGTTTTATACGCAATAGGTTGCAGTATACCGTTACACAACGGTAAACACTTGCGGAATAACGTTTCCATTTCACGCACTAAAATATATCAATAATCTGCGGGGCGTTGACGTTCATACTTCGCTGTATTATTATTGAAAGACAATTTTACAATATGAAACAAAAATAAACTTTCCCAATGTAATGATGGTAATAGCAACAGGCTTAGGTCAATCTCCACGAAGGATAAAGTAAACAAAGAACGCTGCAAGCGCGAATTTGGAAGCTACAATGTAGTACTACACCGTCAATACATAATGCTTATGTAATGCATGACATGAAAGAAACCCGAAAGTATAACAAATTTCCCCAAACGTTAAGTTTATGAAAGCACTAAGACTGTGACCTTGACCTTGTGGTTAGCGGGGATTATGATAGAGAAACATTAGAGAAAGACATGTGTGAAATATCTAAACGTTTGGTGAAAGGAAACAGAAGTTATAACAAATTCCCCCCAACGTTAAGTGTATGAAAGCACTAAGACTGTGACCGTCGGGTTAGCGGGAATCTGAGCGTCGTGGATTTTTCACTGTATTATCGAAAATCATTAGAGAAAGGCATATGTGAAATATCAAAATGTTTGGTGAAAGGTACTACAGGATACGGTATGAAAATATGGATGATGATAAAGTTTGAAGTCAATCCATTGCAGAGATAATGGGTACCCGAAAATATTACGGATGCAAATTTCTAAGTAATTTGACAAGTTTTGCGTCCCTGTAGATCCAGATCGGCCTGTGTATCCGCACAGGCTGATCAGGATCTACATTGTTCGCCATTCCAGCATGATGTAACCTACTTGGCCTGCAATGCCAGCGCGACAATTCCTGCGACAAAAGCTGTGGAGGCGGACGTTCCTTTGAAGTCTCTTGTACCGGGCTTGGTGTAAAACGAGGCCGTCACCTGAACATCGGAATAACGATTGTATTTTTACAGATATGTTATATATTACATGCTACCCAGAGATTTACCGTGATTCTTGTAGGATTTATTTCCTTGAAGGAAATATTTCCTCTTAGACGTTCGCGGCGAGACATAATTGACGTCACGTTTTGACGTCATTTCCGGTGAAGAAACAACGCTAGTTAACGTTAAAATTGCAAATTTCACATTTTTCGAATAGGATGAAAAATACAATTTATTCCACTACCATTTTCAAATGCCGGATTTATTTCCCTTTACATCCGACGAAGAAACTCGTTTCTTTATTGGATTTCCAGATGTCTCGGAAAATGAATCCGGTATTTCAAAATAGTAGTTAAATAAACTCTATTTATTACACGCCTCACTCAAATTTGCATTGAGTTGTCAGTGGGTTATCTGCCATTTATTACACACCTCAAGCAAACATGCATTCAGATGCCAGTGGGTTATTTGCCATATTTTCTATTGGTACTATTGTAGCTAATTCAGTAACACTTGCAATATGTTTTCTTTAATGCATAGTACACGTAAAACCAGCATTGTATACCAAACCGTTAATTAATTACTCTATGTGTCACGAAACCTGACCAAATTTTACGGCTATATAAAAAATGCAAAAACAATTTTTTTTTATCCAATACTATTAAATTAAAGCAAAATCTAAGAATGATCCTTATTTTTATTTTGTAAAATTTGGTCAATTTTTTTTACACCTCCCACAGCTCCTCCCTCAGCTTTCCCACCATGCTAAATTACCATAGACAAATCAATTTTTCGTAATAAAATAAATATTTGACCAAATTTCACGAAACAAAAAGAAGGCTCGTTCTATTATCGAAATCAATATTTTGTTTTCCATTGTTTATATGGCCATACAATTTGGGCACGTTTCGTGAAACACACAGTAGGAACTTTAACAATAAAGTACAGAATAATAACAATTTAATAAAATAACAAGGGCATCGTTATTACGCAGCTAATACCCTCGCTGGCAGCCTCGATAATAAAACAAACATAAAAACAAACTTTAACGCATTTGCCTTACAAAGCCTTACAAACAAGGTGAGCATAAGTCCCCAGCGACCTTCACATTTGACGGTCCGCGGACGTGGGTCGTATGCAAAACAAAGCATCATCCTATGGCACACAGTATGGTCAAATATTACGAAAATCTGTGGTCGCATTTACTTTAAATTGTCACGATTCTATGGAAGCGTCCTGGTGCCAATGCTAAAATATTTTGATATCCTAATTAGGAGATACTAACTCATAATTAGGACATACAACGTCCTAATTAGGAGTTAGTACCTCCTAATTAGAACTTACTATCTACTAATTAGATGTATTATCTCCTAATTATGACGTATTATCTCCTAATTAGGAGTTAGTATCTCCTAATTAGGACTTACCATCTGTGTCACTGCTATTAGGAGATCATAAGTCCTAATTAGGAGATACTAACTCCTAATTAGGATATATCTCTTAATTAGGAGTTTCTATCTCCTAATTAGAACTTAGTAGAATTAGTGTCTCCTAATTAGGAGATACTAAGTCTTACTTATGAGATATTATCTCCTAATTAGGACTTAATATCTCCTAATTAGGAGATAAGAATATTTTGACATTGGCACCAGGACGCTTCCATACGATTCTCCCCTGATCATGGTGTGATTTCGCAAAGTATAGTCTGTATCAAACAAAGGCTGGTGGGTGGTTATTCTCATTATTATGATTTCAATTAATACGAATATCGTACATGAACGTTACCGCTTATAAAATGTTAAACTGACAGTCAGTAGTTGCGGGCAGTAACTCTGCAAAACCGAACAGTACGGGAGTTTTGCAGAGTTACTACCCGCAACTTTAAAATAAAGGAAAACTACGCTGTTCCGTTTAGGCCATCGTACTATCGTCGCCGTACTATCGTACTATCGTCATACTACGATGACGATAGTACGATACTACGATGACTATACCACGATGCTGCTATGACGATAGTACGATATCATGATGCTGCGATAACGATAGTACGATACCACGATGACGATAGTACAATGGCCTAAACGGAACACCGTAGAAAACTGATTGACCACATATGTATCGCTGAGTTTGCTTCCTTCTCCATACGCCGAGGTGAGCGTGCAAGCATTGGGCTCGGTATATCTCGGCCGAGTTCCGTTCACGCCCAATCCACCGACGGCAATGGTGTAGATACTGTTGGCATAGCCGTTGCACACAGAGCCGCTGGGGAACACGTATATCGACCCATTTGTGTGCCTCCCCTGAAAACACACATTCGTGATAGCTGGACTATTGAGGTTAAAACACACCAAATAGTTTTACTATATAATTTAACCGAATCTCATCCAATAAGGCCAGTCTGTCCTGCTTTCACTATTCGTATGGATGCCGTGGGACATACTTGCACATGACCTGCAGCCGGTCTGTACTGGTTCTGCATGAATTAAACAGTAGGTTCATTTACTCCTAAGAAAGAAAAATCTAACCTCGTCATGTCCCCCAATATTGTTTACATTTTTTGGCCAACTAACTGTGTTTACACCACGTGACCAACAGGTTCGTTATTTTCTTTCAAATACTACAAATATGCTGAACACTGGTGTTAAAGGCACCCAAAAATTTCCCCCAAGTGAAACTGGGTAGAAATGGACCAAGAATTGCAAGCAAAATGTTTCTGTGACCTCGAAACACCAGCATTATTTTTATACCGGACTACTTTTGCATAACCCCTTGGCCCCTTGGCGATTTCGCACTATTTGGTATTCTCTAACCTGTAACACCATAGTCGTGATAGCTGGATTATTGATACGGTGTAATGAGGGATCGTATCTAGTTATCTCCCTTTGAATTTATTTATAGAAATCCGGTCAAAATTGTATAGTTCAGGGTCTTATTGCTTTTAAAAAGGGCGACCTGTCGCACGATTTGTTGTGTAAATGATCCATTATAGTGTTTTCGACTAGTGTTGATCCAGATTATCCTACATATCTACACAGTCTGATCCAGAACTTATTTACCAGATTCATATTTTGACACATATCAAGTTTTGTTACAAGTATCGTAGACTCAGATCAGACTGCACAGATGTGCATTCTGATCTGGATTTACCCTGTTCTCAGTCTTAATGTTGCACTATTCAGTAAGAAATAGACACTAAAATAAACCACATGACCCGATTTCTATAAATAGATTTGCAAAGGGAAATAACTAACTATGATCCCTCATCGTATGTCCTCCGGCGACCGATGTTACATCTCTTATGGTGTAAGGGAAATAACTCGTCCTTACGTTGTGACTGCTTGCGAAATGAGGGATCATAGCTAGTTATTTCCATTTGCAAATATATGTATATAGAGGTCCTGTCCGTTGCTATATTTTAGCGTTTATTCCTTGCTGAATAGCATAACTATTGGGTTTTGCGAACAGACAGAGTAGACCCGGATCTAAGTCTACACTGATTGCAATAACATTAATAAGTGTGCAAATATGAATCTGGCAAAAAATGTAGTCCCAGATCAGATTGCCCAGATATGTAGGATCATTTTGATCAACACTAGTCAACATCACTATATCGACTCCATTTCACAACAAATCATGCTATATTTGCTCTGTTTATAAAGGCTCAGTCACACCAGGGCTACGGACGGCCCCGGACCACCCCGGAGCTCAGTCCCGGGTGATCCGTGGAGAACCGTGGCCAATCCGTAGTCAGACCGTAGTGATACCGTGACAAACCGTGGTGATCCGGATCCGTAGGTCGCCCCGGAGGTTTTAAACTGTTTAATACATCCGTGGCCATCCGGGATGATCCGGGGAACTCTCTGCTACCGTAGTGAAACCGTAGTAGCAACGGGATGACCGTAGTGCATCCGTAGTACCACCGTAGTACGACCGTGGTGGTCCGTGGTGGACCGGGAGTGTTTTTGGAAGAGGGTAACAACACGGTTTGTCCCGGTGATAGTACGGTATCACTACGGACACCCCGGATCTACTACGGATCTACTACGGATGGTCCCGGCGTGTCTCGATGCGGGTATATATAGGAGCGAAATCTGCTCGGGATTCAGTTCGCTCGTATACATCGGAGGGGGTCACATCATGGCGCAGTTGATCCATAGCCGCCTGAACAGACTCCGGTTGCTGAACTGGTAACTCCAGTTGAACAGACAGCATGCCGAGAACAACATGCTCATGGCCCGAGTCATTCTGCAACAACGAAAAAGAAACAAGACGAGGCAGAGAAGACGAAGAACCATCTGAGTCCGGCCCTGGATCCGTAGGCGACCGACATTAGGGCAGTACGCCCGTCTCATGACATAATTGAATATGAAAGACGTGAACTGCGTGGGTGGTGGCTGGGTCGGAGCAAACTGCTGGGGGGTCGGTGGTCTGGACTGCATCTGACGAGACTCGTCCACCATCGCCAAAATCAGGTCCAGTCTTTGGCGGTAAAGCCTAGGCAGCAGTCGGTCGTCTATCTGCTCCGCCATCACCCCATCCAGTTCCCCCAGGCAGCACGCGAGGATGATTGCTCCCGGGTGAGCATCTCGGAGATGTTCGACTGGAGCTTGGCTGTCTCCTGTTGTTGCTTGGTCAGGGAGGTCAGGACTTGCTTGGCTTCCTTGTCGACGTCCTTGGCCTTCCGCGTTTTCGGCCTGGTGACTCTGGACTGAGGGACCTCGCTCGTGGTATTGGGGACACTAGGCTGACTGAAGACCTGCGTTGGGGGCTGCTCGTCTTCCATCTCAGAGCCTGATGAGCTGATGGCGAATGTGGTCATCGTTGTGCTGGCCAGCTTGGACGTCAACTACAAAGACACAAGGATTGCAAGACATAAATGACATGAACATAAAATGCTAAAGTGCACTTATTGCATGGATGCAGCGAAATTGTTTGCGGTCGACAGTGGTTTAATTTCCGAATTCCACATTTATAACAGTGGGTTAACTGGTTATTCACACATTTAGATATTCGTACACATTATTTTAATGTGCAAGTGTCAGTACTTCGCCATTTCAAAAATGTCTCAACATCCAACTACTGACGCCAATGAATAACATGTGACATGGACATGTATTTATGGTTCATACAAAATGAAATCATATGGCCATATTGTGTCGAAAATGATTTAGAAAAGTATGAACATCTTTCGCGAATAATGTCAATTGTTGGCAACAATGGTTTCTTCTAACCCGAGACATATTTACAGACAATATAGCATTTTGAATGCATTTTCGGAAAACTAAGGAGGTGTGATAGGGATGGTTTATCCAGAGCCGGGACCATGCCAATTAATGTATCCATTTGAACAATGTG
Organism: Conchocele bisecta; assembly: GCA_029237695.1. NCBI lineage: Eukaryota > Metazoa > Mollusca > Bivalvia > Lucinida > Thyasiridae > Conchocele > Conchocele bisecta. Next base: position 14,772,218 of record CM055271.1, read on the forward strand.
TACCACAACTAGCACAATCAATATAGCAATAAATACCACAATATACAACATTATGGGGTGTGGGTTTGGACTTCAATACCATTTTGTGATATCACCTATTCAACACGAAAATGTGATATCACCTATTTGAATGAGTGATATCACAAATGGTATTAAAATCCAAAACAGCACCCCACACAGCATATGATCAATACTCACACTGATCGCTCCGCGCCCGTGCACCCTGGATATGTGGTCGATCAGGAAGGAGAGGTGTTGATGGATGAAGGCGTCCCTCTCAGTCAGATCTTTGGTCGCCGATCCGGACTTCTTGTCGGTGATCTTGCCGACCTTCGTGCGTATGCTTTCGTACCACGTCTTGAGCAGCGCCCCGACTCTAGCCCGACCTCCTGTGCCTTGGCCTCCCACATGCTGTTCTTTTTCTGGGTGTCGCGGTATTCCTTCATGCCTTGTAGAGGAGTGGGTTCTCCTTCAACCAGTCCTTGAGCTGAATCTCCTGGTCCTCCGTGAGCATGGTTGGATTTTTGTCTTCTTCATTTTCGATGACTCCAACTGGCTGGGAGCATCTGAGTGTGGTGATGGAGACCTGGCCTCGAGCTCCTCCGTGTCAGAAGGCACCGGAGTGTCGACCTTCTTGCAGACCACCACGTGAGTAGCAGCAGGGACAGTCTTCTTCTTCCTCGGAGGCATGTTGTTCGTTTGATATATGCAGCAGTTAATAATATGTCATATACATATGTGTCATACCGCAGATAAGTTTCTCGGATTTTGATTGGCTAGCTTGCCTGGTCATATATATTATATGACCTGCCAAGGCCGTCGGACATACAGGAATTGCGATTCCCCTCCGGCGCCTCGCGTCCAATGAAAACACATTTTGCAAGCGTCTACCGATTGCGAATTGTATTCCTCATTAAACACAATAAAACCCCGAATTGATCAATACAAGTAACAAATTGTACACTCAAAACCAGTCTTTATTGTTTATTTTTCCATAAATATTCTTCGCTCATCAAAATATGAGCGAAAAATTAGCCAAAATAACGAAAATTGCTTTTCAAATCTCAACACGCTTGCCTTCGTGAAACAGCTATATTTAGGTCACAAACTATGGGTTCCACGCACGAAACCGCGGCGTAGCAGTGGCAGCGAATGTTTGGGAACCAGTCGCATTATTCTAGAGATCAGATCGATACAGCAGTGCAATATAAATTAAATTACACGATATAAAAAAACTGTCATAAAGTCGTTTTCGATGGATTTCTTACTCCATATTTAGTTTGTTTTCGTTTAATAAACAAATAAAATGTTCATTTACGCCTTTATATTAAGACTGACGGTAGAAAATCGAATCTCGGATTATTTTTCTTCCTGAAAAAACGCAAAGATCAAAAGAAGAGATATGTTTATACTGCCAAATACAGGATCTGCGGTATGACAAATACGTTATTGTGATTCTGCACAGGCTATATGGTGTAATATTGCCCGTCTGAAGGTAGTTCACCCTCGGCTATCGCCTCGGGTGAAATATATGAATTAGTTACTTCAAGTTAACGATGAACAGGCTATAAATATGTATAAATATATATCTAGAGATATTATTTTCGATATAAATATATATCAATTTCAGTTCATACTATTTGCAAACATAGTACACTATAATTTTCACCCTATGACATTGCAGCGTTCGTATTACACATGAAAATGCAAATTTACCCCACCCACAACATGTGCATTGATAAACATTATGACTACGTGCTTTTCTTTATTTATGTCCAATTCATTGAATACATTGCCGTCTCGTTAATTGGTGTCTAAATGGATTATAAATACATACTTTATTCAATATTTGTGTAAACTGTGTACTTAATAGTGTTATTTCAATCAGTATCAAATGCTGCATGTTTATAAATCTGGTACAAAAATGTATAAATTGGGCCTCAGCCAATATGTACAGTCTAAATGTATTTATGTTAATAGTATTATAGAAGTTGCTTTCAGAATTGATTATGTTTCATGTCTTTAACTCAATTGTAAAAAGTGTGAGAAGCATAGCATTTGTTGAAAATGGACAAATTGATTTGTGTCTGCCAAAATTGCGCATATTGACGCTGTATTGTTATCAGTGAATTTCAGCCACCCAGCAAACACATTTGTGCTTTCTGATCAGTGTATCACAGTTCATGCAACATCCCCTTGCGAACAGTGTGACATAATACCAGGATGCCCTTTGTGCGGTACATGCTTAAGTATAAAATGAATTCAACTCGATTAAATATGTGCGAGAAATAGTGTGATTTTGGTGTTTGTTTATGGCATTGTCATACTTATGTACTGAGCCAGAAATATATATATTGTTTACATAGACTACCTGGTATGTACCACAAATCTAACAGTTCAAAGTTGTTTTCAACATACTTGATACTGTGATTTATCAGCATCCTACCAGGCATCGTTCACTGGTGTGTATGACTTCTGACAGATACTGTCAGTACATACGCAAATACACGTTATTAAGTTTATTTGCCTGCATTTACAACCGCACTTTGTTGGTACGCACTTTTTGTCTCACAACGTTAGTGGAAAGTTAGAATGACGGTCAGAATTCCGGGTTAGCTGGCGGCGTCGTAGTAGTAAACGTAGTACTAGGCGTCAAGAATGTTGGACATACATGTACGTTCAAATCTAAAATATCAATTGATCTGTTGGTTTACCCAATGTCATTCGGTTGACATTTACCTTTGTTATACATGAATTGACCTTCGTGTATGAGGTACATCTCTATGTTAAACGGATATCCACCATTAGATGGGGCTTCAGATTCATGGGTACTGGGATGACCTCACTGGGAAATTATATGTAGAAGGACGTGCATCATGATAGTATTGCTGTCTTTTAGAGAATCATTAAATTACACACCATAAGCACACCATATCCAAGCACATTCATCTGCATGTATTTCTTAACTGGCTAAATATGAACTTAGAGCCAAAAATGTCGTAATAGGAGTATGTATCTTGGATGCAATAGCCATTATGTGACCATATAAAGGTACGCCAGGGACAAAACAGTGTGCTGTGCATCCATATATGTATTACATTGTTTCGGGGACTCAGAAAATAGTGTTATATAGAGAAATCAGTACATCGTGATACCATATGAATGTGTTCCATATACAGAAAACATATTATATGGTCATGTGGAATGTCGCTGGGACAGAAGATATTGCTGTGAGGTCCCATTTATGCATTTCAGAGACAGGTGGACATGACAGTCAGTGATATAAACATGTTCTAGCGACAACATACCGTTCTGTGTAGTCATATAAATTCATGCAATGGACAAATGATCTTACTGTATGAACCAATTGATGTGTTACTGTATGAACCTATCCATATGAAGTCCATCCGGGACAAAGTAATGTATTGCGTCATCATATTAAAGTGTTTCAGGAACTCAGAATAAGTTATGAGGCCAAGATAATAATGTCTCTAGGACAATGGAATGCATTGTGTTGCCGTATGAAAATGTTTCAGGGACAAAGCAACATGTCTACTGGTTGATGTTTTTTTCAGGGATGCAGCATGACCAGCAATTTGTCGTCTGAATGTATGTGTGTGCTTCACATACCAATTGGCATATTGTATGGCACTATTATTATACGAAGGCATTTAAGGGACCAACTGCAAGATGTAGTGTGGTCATATTAACGCGAGTCATAGCCACGTGATCGTCCTATGCATGCGGTCATATGAATATGCTTCTGTGATAACCCAGCTAACATATCAAGATATCATATGAAGTCGGGGTGGGGGAGAGAGCTGCATTGCGTTGCATTGCCATATGCCTCAGGATAAATGGTAATCATCACATATAAAAGTAAATTTGTCAGTAAGTGATGGAGTACACCCACATTGCACCGACGCCGAATTCCTTCTATGGGCGTGACATATGCTTATTCATGAATATGTTACGGGATAATGTAACATCACAACTCGAATAAGTATGTGACCACATTTCCTGATAGAAACAGGACGTTAAGAAATTTACGCCGCATTAATTGTGGTATAGACAAACGGTTGACCATACATGTAAATGTATGTTCCTATGTCAGGACAGATGTCAGTACTATCTATAATGTCACAATTACTTACCAACACAGCCAGATGTGAGATGTGGGTGTACAATCAGTAAGAATATTATTGAACTCCGTCAGCGGCGCCATGCATTCAGATTGAGATGAATGACAATTGAAATAAAGTGCGTGGTGTAATTAATCTGTTTTCATTGAATTGGCGTATATTTTGACTATTATTCATACAATATTTATTTAAAATATTTGTAAATCTATTTGCCATGATATTTCAGACACTGTCATACCGACATAAGGAAAATAGCTCACTAATAATGATAGAGAGAGCCGTGTATGCGTAGTTTCTCATTCAGCAAAAATTACTCAGTGACCTGCTTTACAAAATAGGTAACAGAACGGCAACAAATCACCCGGGCTTGTTGTGACATGTTGAGGTCACATGTAAAGATTAGCCTGGATGACAACCATTAACACTACCTTACTCCTGAAGATGTCTCTGATATAAATAACATTGTGTGCCTACTGAGTGGGCATGTACCTTTAATAAGAATATTTTCTTCTTTTTTTGTAAATTTTGCTGGATGAGATTTAAATTTATGCTAAAAACTTTCACAACCCTGCAAAGTGTTTGGGAGATTTTTAACATAAACTTATCTTCGTTTTTTTGTCAACGCCTTGTTAATTGTTACGTAGGTAGGTTTTCGTCAACTGGGTGGACGCTTAACATAGAAATGATATGGTATGAATTTTGCAATATGTCTATTGATTCAAACAAGCATATGTTCTGGGAATGCGTACACATACAAACTTTCTGGTCAGATATAAACGAATTGTTAAACTGAACATAGGAAACCATTTAATTCTGTATTATTCGGGACACATGTAAGAAGAAAATACCAATTTTGGCAAACTTCTTTATTTTATACCAATTATTGGGTTATCCATTATCTCCATTTATCTGCTATGTTTTTCTTGTATTGATCATCCAAGTGCACTGAGAAAGTCTTATTTGTGTTGATATTATGTGACGATGCGAAACATGTTCTTTAATATATGTCCGAAAACAGTATCCATTCATGTTTAACATTTGTTCATGTATATCGTGTCTATTTCCTGTTCTTTGTGATATGATACATGTATTAATGAATAAATATGGAAATGGAAAAAAAAGAAAGAAATGATATGGTATGGCCTTAGCGAATCTCACTCACCTCCATTACGCCATACTTGAAGGCTTCTTGTGATGCTAGATCGGCGCTATAGAAGGGATACCCGGGGCTCCAACTGTTGGAGTATATATGGATCTCATGTAGCCTTTCTTTTAACGCTGAAAGAAACAAGAAATCAGTGACACTTTTGACTTTCATGTAATAGTTATGGTTCATATATTGAATTTTTAATAAATTAATTTAGTAACAATTCCATATGTGAACTATTACGTATTTATTGTTTACCCAGCGCAGTCGCGAAGCTCCGCCCCTAAACGTGATTTCGAATCGCTATACTAGTATGTGATTGGCGGTGGGACACGAAGTGAACGCATGTGTGGGCGGTAATATGCTTTGCGTCTCGTGAACAGATGACAACAAGGCGTAACATCAGTTATAAATATAGCGCTGAACATTTAATGGTTAATTTAATACATATTGGCGACAGCGTCGCAATATTCGATTAATTGAGACGAAACGCCGTTCTTTCATTGGTCGAGAAACTAGGGTAAACAATAATTTGTGTTAACAAAGTTAAGCAAATCTAAGTCATTTTACCTTCACATTGAGTACAATGACAGAATGAGTTTGCAATAGAATGAACGGATGGTGACAAATACGTCTATGATTTTGGTCGTCAATCCGACTTACTTTAAAGGTACATGCACAGTCAGTAGACATAAAATGTTCCTTATATCCGAGACATCATCTGACACATTTCCTGGCAAAATAAATATTTATTCACCATTTCCCTACGTATTATACATTTTATATCAGACATAGTTTCTACACTGATATCAGGGGCGATAACCGTGTTTCATTATAATGTTAACGGACATTACTATTTATTCTCTATATTTATTTTTTGATGTGCAATGACCATACATTATAATCTGTCGAAAATAATATTTTTTTAGGTGACGCATTTAATTTGTATAAATAATAAAAAAATTAGCGTCACTATCAGCATGATCAGTAAAATAATTTTTACTAAATGATGATACATGTAGCTGTATTGCGGGCACTCAAAATTGTTAGAACTGGTGGAATAGTGACACAATTATACACTTATTTAATTCCTTTAAAGAACAGTTTGTGTCTACTGAGTGGGCATGTACCTTGAACAGAGATAGTAGGTAGTTGAAAATGTAAATCTCGGACATATTTGATTTATTGGTGTTTAACGGCCTATCAACAGCTAAGGTCATTTATAGCAGGGGAAATGTAGGACAGACAGACGGACAAACGAACAGACGGAGAGGGTGCCGACTATATTTTTACGAGAAAATGTCACCTTTGAATGTCCGAGAATAAATGCAATAACATACGTATGTTCAGAAACGTCTTGGCATGATTGCAGACAGTACACTACAATACAGTACAATACAATTTAGTCTGGCATGTATCATAAATCACAGGCATTCGGCGTGTTTCGACTTTCATCGGTATAAATATATATACATATATATATATGAACCTTGTTCATATATATAGATTGACACCGATGAATGCCGAAACACGCCGAATGCCTGTGTCATAAATTGTTACATGACTGTCGATGTTTGACACCGCTCACAATGTGTGGGATCACGTGGTTTCCGAACTCGATCTTCCGACGTGACGTAATCCGTGACGTCAGTTTTACAGTAGATTTTCTTTAACATCTTCCTAACAAACGGACGGATTTTGATGATATGTAGCGCACCAGATACGATGGAATAATTATGTGTTTTATGGTTGCTATGGAAGTTATTTACAATAACTTATAACTTTCACAAAGAATTAATCGAGTACCGTTTATTTCTTACATTCACGTGCTGTAGATTTTATCTGCATTAAAGCCGCCTATGCACTAAAGGACGTGTACAACATTTACTGCGGTATATTTCATAAAAAAATGTCATTCGATTAGAAAGATATTAAAGGAAATTTAAAGTAAACACATCTAAACAAACATGACGTGACGCCTTTCGGAAACACGTGATCCCACACCTTGGCTCGCAGCCGTGTTCAACGTACAGCGCGTGCTGTTTGACCATGGCTATGGACAATGCTCATTCCGGGGCCAAGCAAACACCTACGTAATATTTGTCACTGATGACGTTACTAGAACGCGCCATTACGTCACCATACAGTTCACAACGGGCTCACTAAACTTTTGAAATTGGCGCGGCTGCATCACACGACGTGTACTGCGGCCCCTTAACGTGTATGTGTTAATTACAGTTGTTTAAATAAAACGGGTTATCAAAGTACCGAAAGTACTGCATATATGCTCAAATTGCATATTTCCGACGGAAATGTAGCAACAACGTTCGACAATGTCCAGCCGTGGGTAAACGTTTGCCATGACACTCGGGAACTGTTTAAACCCGCGGCCTACGGCCTTCGGGTTCAAACATTTCCCTCGTGCCACTGCAAACGTTTACCCACGGCTGGACATTGTTGAACCTTACATTACATGTTTTTGCCATGATATTACGCTTACAAATGCTGTTCATTACAGCACAATATTTACACCTTCTATACATTCATAATACAAACGCCCATTCCACGTATTGCGTTTACACCCCAATACAATACATTAGACCCACGTAACGTCGCGCCATGTTGTTGATTGGTTAAATTGATTGGTTGATTGGTTAAAGTTCGTTTGACTTCATAAATTTCCACGAGGCGACGTCGCTGTTCCATGAATGGCGACATAATTACGTAAATAAATATTTTCTTAATTTTAACGCCATCTTTGGTCATTTTCATTTTTCAAACTATCATAATTGCAGTTTAAATACAAATCCTGGGCTGTTGCGCTTACTGTGGTGCAGACTATATTTTGTCTCTTTAGTTGTAATAAAACCACAGGTGACGGGGAAAAAATCACATGACGGTGTATATATAGATATCTATACAAGTATACAACAGACTATCAGATTAGTTGTTCCCATCACCTGTGAACAAAACCATGGGCTGTTGCGTTTACTGTGGTTCAAATAGCTTTGGTCTGTTTTAAGTTTGCGAGGAGTCCTTCCGACTCCACGCACTTTAAGCATGTTAAGCGGACCAAATGTATTGTGACCCCAGTAAACGCAACGGCCCATGGTTTTACTACCTGCATGTATTTACACTGCATGGGCTGTTGCGTTTACTGTATGGCTCACAATACATTTGGTCTGTTTAAAGTTTGCGACGAGTCATTCGGACTCCACGCACTTTAAACATACCAATTGTTTTATACACCTCAGTAAACGCAACAGCCCATTGTTTTATTATTTAGGTAACTGCACAAACATACCAGCCACTGAGCCGTTATAAGCCACACCGGAACTACACAGGTTGTTATCCTTGACTCCAGCTATTAGACCGCTACATCGGTTCCCATGACTACAAGAAAACAAAGTACGTGTAGCACCAAATATAAACCATTTCACCCCTAAGTAACTGGAATGAATTTTGATATGTTAATTTTGCAACCAATCCAATCATCCAATTATCTTCAGACTAGTACATTTATGATGTGGGTGGTTTTGCTCTCAAAAATGTGAACATTACTTGCAAAAGGTGCAGATCCTGAGGAGCCGGCTCGTTGCGAGCCGTCTGGATCTACACTGTTTGTTGAACTAGCTTCAGAAATGTCTATCAAACACGATAGACGGCTGAATCATGCACGTGAACGATAGTCGTCAATGACATATAGTCGGCTCGATAGTGCCTTTAAAGGTACATGCCCACTCAGTAGGCAGAAAGTGTGCTTTATATCAGAGACATCATCTGAGACATTTTCTGGCAAAAAAAACAATCATTCACCATTACCCCACATATTGATTGGCATTATTATACATTTTTATATCAGACGTTAATTTCCACACTGATATCAGTGGCGATAACAGTGTTTCCTTAAAATGTTAACGGACATTACTAATTATTCTCTGTATTTATTTTGTATGTGCAAAGATCATACTTTATAATCTGTCGAAAATATTATTGTTTTCAGGTGACGCATTTAACATGTTTTTTTAGAAATGGTGGAATAGTGACACTGTTATACAGCTATTTAATTACTATGAAGAACATGTTGTGCCTAATGAGTGGGCATGTACCTTTAATACATAATTATGGAAACACTTACTCCATGTCTAGACCATACTCGGGATAGTTCGGGTATGTTGTCGGCTCCACATTCTGATTTCTATCCACAAAGTTGTAGCTGAGCTCGTGTTTCTACAATATTATATATATACATATATGTGGATGTGACTGGAGAAATGAGGAGTATGGCTTGATTGATTGATTGCTTACGTTTAACGGCCGCACTGTGTCTATTGACTTGCACGCCGTCCGCAAAAGGCGGAATAAAAACTTGGGCTGAATGGGTATTTTTAAATTTGAATCTGTGTAATCTGGGTAGGACCAGTTCGCGGGCTTAAGGCCCCGGAGACAAATGTACGATTTGGATTACTGCTGGCGGCCACCAATTTGGTGATCCAATTTCGCGCAGTATTCCGGTGCACGGCCGCTGTAGTTGTATCAGACAATTGTCTGTATTACGTGGTGAGGCCCGCATGTGGCCCTATTGTTGGGTATTTTTGTTTGCGGGCCTATTTATGTTTAGTATAAATATAAGTTGGTGGCAAATGAGGGACTCGGAAGGCGCGGTCGTTGTTGTTGTGAAGTGATGTTGGGCGGTTTGAAGCGAGTCCGCCGGCTTCATCGCTGGAGAGTCCCGTGGGTCCCCTGTCCTCAGGCCCACCCCGAGCCTGTCGCCCGCGACGCAGTCACCGCGAGCCCGCCCAAAGGAGCGCACCATGAGTCTGGATGAGACTGGCAGTCCGGATCAGGTAATCTGTTTGGGCTTCATCCCGGGGACTAGGATGCTGAGGGGTGATACACCCCCTTGTGACCTATGTCATATTTACAACAGTGTACCACGCCCCGATTTGTGATGTTTGTTTTGTTCCCCAGGTTTATATGTTGTGTGTGTTGTTTTTTTTCCCTGTGGGTGTGTTGCATGTGTGGGGTGTGGTTCGTTTTTTATTTACCCCCTTTTTAGGTTATACGGTTTTGTTTAGGGGATAAATGTTGAGTCTGTGTTGGGGGAAGGGTGAGGGCTGTAATATTATGTTTGGCTAGCTGGCGTGTTGGCAGCTAGGTGTCCCTGTTTGGAAGGTGTTTCTTTCATTTCCATTGTTTTCCTATGGTTACAATGTTGCTGCCGGGAACTGTGTTCCGTGCAGGCTGCTTTTCCTGTATATTACGTTGATCCCATCCTCTCCCCATAATGATGTTATGTGTTAGTTTTTTGATCGCGTGTTTGTGTATGTTATGATAGTCTGTGCGTTTGAGTGCTGCATTCTCCTTGTACTTCTGCTGGTCAGAATGTTGCATCTGCCATTATGTTATGTGGCTTTTTACTGTAGGTGCGTATGTGTGACGTGGCCCTGTTGTCGTTCTTGTTTTTGTGGCTGCGAAAACTGATCCGGCCTGCCTACCTTTGATTAAATGTTGGGGGCATTTGCCTTTAGTTAGCAAGATGGATTTACATTATGGTGATACCTGCAATAAAAGCAACATATAACAGCTGGTGGTACAGTGTTGGAGACCTGGGACTTCTTTAATTACGGGCCGTCGGTGGGATTATGGTCGTTGCGACATTTATTTCTATTTTCGACTTTGGGATTGGGGATAGTGGTTGTTGTGCTGTGTCCTCCTTATATTCTATGGAGGTTTGAGCGTTTGGGCTATCCTGTATCTGATTGTTCAGTCAATCGGTGCATACCGGGACATGTTTTTTTATTTTTGATTGTTTGATTCTTTTATCGGTAGCCGTCTTCTGGTCTTCCATCTGTACTGTGCCAGCTGGTGTGTGCCCTGTGTAGCCGGGCTATGTGCCTGTGGCTATTATTATCAGTCAAGCATGCATATTATTTACACTGAGGATGGCAAAATATGAGCTGAAAGAGAAATTTGCATTAGTAACAAGGTCTAATCTACACATTGGTGCTCCTTTTTTACCATTTTTATATCTTTGTGAGGGCATAGTTGGTGAGGCAATATTTTTCACATGCTCGTGAGGCCTAGTGATATGGGTCGATAAGGGTGGGGTTTCGTTGCATTTCCCATTATATAGTCGTTAGGCTCTAGCTGGTGTGTCCTGTTATCGATACACACGCGTTAGAAACCCTACACTTATAATGAGATTTGCTTAACCCACATATCGGCCCGGTATCAGGCCGGTTTGTCTGGGCTGTTACGCTTTTTGTTTTGAGACTTTGCAACCCGCAGTCGTCCGGGTCAAGTGTGTGTTTTTTCGTTGCATTTTCCATTATATCGTATTTAGACTCTGACTTGTGTGTCCTGTTATCGGTGCACACGCCTTAGGAACCCTAAACTTATAATGAGATTTGCTTAACCCACATATCGCCCCGGCATCCCGCCGGTCTGTTTGAGATGTTACATTTTATTGAGACTATGAAAAACCCGCTGTCGTCCGGGTCAAGTTGTGTGTTTTTTTCGTGGCATTTCCCATTATATCGTAGTTAGGCTCCTGCTGGTGTGTCCTTTTATCGGAACACACGCTTTAGAAACCCTAAACTTATAATGAGATTTGCTTAACCCACATATCGGCCCGGCGTCCGGCCGGTTTGTCTGGGCTGTTACGCTTTTTCGTTTGAGATCATATAACTCCCTATCGTCCGGGTCAAGTTGTGTGGCCCGGCGACAGTTGTGGTTGTGTTGACATGCGAGCATGTGAGTGTGTTTATACATGGTTTGTTTTATATTGAGGTTATGTACAATGTGTAGCCTGTGATCTGTAGTCATGTGCTTTAGTAAGCATCGTATGTTACTTTTCTAGACTGTATAGCTACGACATACTTTCTATTTACATATTGATCTCCCTTAGATCTCGCGACTAATTGTGCCTTGTTTTGCATCACTCCCCATCTTGCGCTAGGGTGTGTTTACAGAGTCTTATAGGACTTTTTTATTCTCCCGGGGTCTGGCTGGATTTATTGGATATATTATATAGTATTATTATTATATCTTAAATAGTTGAGTATTGCTAATGTATTATATATTAATATTTTATATATTTTAATAGGGCCTGGTATGTTTCTGCTTCCAGTTCTGGTGATGGAAATAGCGAGGTGTATATGCTGTCTTCTAGATATATTGTGTGTAATGTTGCAGCTAGCTCATTTCTATGTTCTGTCAGCCCGGGACAGTGGTATATATAGTGCATTAGTGTTTCTATTTCATCACTGTCATTGCATGCTCTGCATGTGGGGGTTTGTTCGTTTTCCTTTGTAAAGTGATTGGATTCTATCCCATTATGACCTAATATAAGCCTTGTTAGTATCACATATGATCGTCGGTCCATACTATATTGTTTACATTTAGTGGGGAGTGTAGGGCAGTTACCTCGGAGTTGGTTTGATAGCGGTATAGCGTTCCAAGCTTCCTGCCATCGTTCCTTGCGTATTTGGGTTAACTTTATGTATAGTTCTACATGTTTTGGTTTTGTATTGTCGGTGGTGCCTAGCGTGTGAGCATATGTTGCTTCTTTGTCTGCTAGTTCATTTCCTGCTATTCCTATGTGAGATGGTACCCATTATACGCTTATCGTTTTGCCCATTGTTCTGTGTTGGCTTATTAGATGTTTTATTATATGTATCTTGTCTGTTCTGGTTTTTGATTTACCTGAATTTATTGGTTGAATGGAAATGAGCGAATCAGTCAGTATGACCGTGTTGTGATTTTGCTCCTGTTTAATGTTCCACTCAAGTGCTTTTTCTATGGCTATCATTTCTGATGTAAATACTGTTAGATTGTCGTTAAGCTTGTACATTTCTTTATATTATATGGCTGGCACCACAAATGGGCAGGCTGTGCTTCCATCTCCTGGGCTTTTGATGCCATCTGAATATATTTGTAGGTGGTCGTTGTATCTGCTGTCGATAAGATGTGTTGCTATTTCTAGATGTTCAGCCGGGTTTATTGTTTTATCTGCTATTATTTCTTTAAGGGTTGATTTGCATTCTAATTTCATGGGGGTAATATGAGATATGATATAGGAATGGTTGCATTTCAATATCGGATATATTATATTGTTCGGATAGCGCATCGGCTGTCATTGCATAACAAGTGTTTATGCCAGGGCCTATTGGTGAATAAGCTGGGACTTTGTATGGAGCTTGCAAGAGTATTCTTTATTATGCTGCCTTGGCTTTTTTCTTACTATTTCGTGCTATCTGTCTCTTATGGCATATACCTGGTTTTAGTAGTTTGTTTATGGGTAAATTATCTCCATGAGGCTTGGAGCGGGCACAATATTTTAGGGTATTACTTTCTCTTCTGAGTGCTAGCGGTGGTACTACAGTTTCTACTTGCAGTGCCGCTATTCTGGTACTTTTATATGCTCCTGTAGCTATGCGCAGGGCTTGGTTTTGTATAGTTTCTAGTTTTTATAGCTGCTTAGTGTTGCAGATTTGGTACAGGAATGAACCATAGTCAAGTTTTGATAGTACGAGGGCCTTGTATAGTAGCAGTAGTGATTTTTTTGTCTCCATATGATGTGCAGGACACTAGTTTTAGTAGGTTTATATCTTTCCTGCATCTGTTGAGCAGAGTTGTTATATCGGGTACCCATGTCAGTCTGTAGTCGAGTGTCATCCCAAGAAATGTAGCTGTTTGTGTATATGGTATGGGTGTGTTGTTCACAGTTAATTGTGGGATTTGTTTGTATCTTTATGATATATAGCTTGCGAGTTGCTGAAGATGACTGCCTCAGTTTTTAGCGGTGATATTTTAAAACCCCATTTCTTTTGCCAGGCCGTTATGGTATTTACATGTAGTCCTTCTTGTAGGTGTTCTATTGAGTTACTAAGTTGTCTATGTATATGCCAGATTGCGCCATCGTCTTCGAATTGGGATAGTGGTAGGGCGGGGTTATTGGATGTTAGTTCGTCATATAATGTATCTATTATTATATTGAATAGGATAGGGCGGAGGACGCTGCCTTGCGGACTTCCATTTTCTACTGTTTGGTATGCAGAGTGTGATTGGCCTAGTCGGACTCTGATTTTTCTATCGGTTAGAAAGTTGTCTATCCATTTAAGCATTCTATTATTTATTCCTTTTGTCTGTAGTTGTGATATTACACCTTTAGTCCACATTAGGTCGAAGGCTTTCTCCAGATCAAGAAATACGGCAACTACCGATTGTTTTGACATGAATACTGTTTGTATAGTTGTTTCTAGACGGGCCAGTTGGACCAGTGTGGATCTGTTATTTCGGAAGCCCGATTGTGTGTTACTGATTGCATTGTTAGATTCAATATGGTACTTTAGTCTGTTTGCGACCATGGTTTCCATTATTTTGCACAGCGCTGACGTTAAAGAGATAGGCCGATATACCGCCGCGCTTGTGGCGTCTGTGTTTGGTTTTAGTATAGGTATTATTGTTGCTTCCTTCCAGGTGTCAGGGAGGGTGCCCTCAGCCCATGATTTGTTATATAATACTAGTATTTTTATTTTTGAACTTTATTTTCTTTTTAGATAACGCTGCTCCGAACTCGGACAAGATGAATGGTCTGTTCATTTCACTCTGACTGTTGGCATGTTCTTCTAGGTCTATATTATTATCGATGACGGACGATATCACACGTTCCATATTTATGTTGTGGTTCTTAAATTCTGGGTCGAGGTTGCCATCACTAGATACGTGTCTGCAGTGGTTGGTCAGTATCTCTGCTTTTTGTTAATTGTCGTGTATGGGCTCATCACGGTTTTTGATTGGAGGTGATGGATTTGATTTTTTTCTTCCTCTGAACCTGTTGAATTTGTCCCAGACTTCCTTGCTGCTGGTGTTATGTGTTATTTGTGAGATAAACGTTTTCCAACCTTCTTGTCTAGCATTTTCTAGTGTTTGTCTTGTATTTATTTTGGCATTTGCATATTCTTCTTTGCGTTTGTCTTTTGTTTGGGGTGCTCGTCGCTGACCTGGCGCCAGCGGCGAAGGCAGATGGCTCTATGTTTTATTGCCTCGGTGCATTCCAAAGTCCACCAGGGGTTGGTGGGTCTATTGTGCATGTTGCCACTTGTGCGGGTTATGCATTCTGAGCTGATTTCATGTAGCGTGGTCGTTATTTGTTCATTTATGGAATTTAAGTCATTCGGGAGTGAAACATCAATGGGGTTATTGGGGTTAAGTTTTATATCGGCCATATTAGTAAAGTGTGCCCAATTGGCTTTATCAAATTTCCATTTGGGCATAGTTTCAGCATCTGCTTTGTGGTACTGGGTAGAAATAACAATTGTTATTGGATAGTGGTCACTGCCTAATGTGGTTTCCAGTGGGTCCCATGTAGTTTGCTGGGCTACGCTTGGGCTTCCCATTGATATATCAGGCGTGGTGCCTATTTTAGTTGCGTTTCTTGTAGAGGAACAGTCGTACGTGTATCGTCCGTCATTAAGAATTGTGTAGTTGGTTTGGTCTAAGAGTTTTACTAGTTTTTTTCCCCGTGTGCAGTTACGTACCCAGCTAGGGTCCCATAAATTATTGTGTGCGTTGAAATCACCCAGTATGAGCGTTTTGCGGCTCATTTGTGGGAGTATATTATATATGTTTTCAAAATTTGTAATTGCCTGTAGCGATATGTAAACGTTTAATATGTCAATATTTCCCGTTTTACTATATATTTTTACTCCATTTATTAAGATTGTGTTATTTTCCTCTTCTTCTTCGTTTTCAATTTTAATATCGGTACACGAGATGTCTTATTTTACAAAAATTCCTATCCCGCTTCTTATAGTACTATGTGATTTATGTGTTATTAGCGTGTACCCCTTTATTTCCATACTTTTATATATTCCCTGAAGGCATATGACGTCCGGTACATGGTCCCATTCCTCTATTTCTTGAAATAACTCTGCCTTAGTACTGGTTGTGAATCCCTGACAGTTCCATTGTAGGACCGTCAGGGTTTCAGGTTTGTTCGTTTTGTTTCTACCCATTGTTAAGTTTTGAATGTATTGTTTGTTTGTTACGTTACCTCGGCGGGCTTTTTCCTCCATAGCATAGCGATCTGTTCTCTCATTTTTGAGTTTCATATTTGGGTTAGTGATGGATGACAGTGGTCTCACTATGGGAGATATTTTAGGACTATTTTGCGGTGTTTTTTTCCGGTGACTCCGCAATGATGAGGGGGGGGGGGGGGGATTAGGTGAGGCAATGTCATAGTACGTACTTATGTCTATGGATTCCGTTTCACTATGGGCGTCGTTGACGTGCTGTTCCACGGTGTTTTTGTTTTTAACGTCATTTGCGCATGCGACGTCGGTGGTGACGTCAATGTCAATACTGACGTCATTGTTTCGATTGACGTCGGAAATGAGGAGGACGGCTTTTGCGACTAGCGTAGATCCAGATCAGCATGTGCATCCGCAACGTCTGATCAGGAGCTGCACTGTTACATCACTGCCATTACATCAATGCAACACCTGTTTTGCGACCAGTGGATCCGGATCAGTCTGTGCATGCAGAGTTGAATGTAATAAATTGTGTTATTAAACTGTGAAAGTCCATTTTATTCAATAAACTCATTTGTTCTTGACTATATGACGTATATAAATGGCGTGATTTTAGCAGAAGGCGCGACTATATTCGTCGCTTTTTCCGTCGTCGTCCGAAGTTTCAAAAAATGTGTACAAGCTTCGTCATCATGCTATAACTTTAATATTACTTTACGGATTGCTTTAATATTTGGACACTTGATACATGTAAGCATTATGAACACACTCATGCCGCCAATTCACATGAACATGACCTTTTTTACCTTCAGTTTATTTATGAAACACTTAGCCATTTTGTTTTGCGTCAACAACTTTGTACAAGCTTCCTCATCCTGCTATAACTTTCATATTACTTGACTCATTCCTTCAATGTTTGGATACTTGATACATGTAAACATTTGGAACACACTAATACCGCCATTCACATGACCTTGACCTTTTTTTCCTTCAAATTTTTGCTGAAACACTTAGCCATTTTTTTTGTATAGGCGGCTTTAATCTCATATTTCTGTTGTTTTGACGAAGAATCGGTTACCGTAAATGTAAACTAGAGCACGTGAATGTAAGAAATAAGCGGTAATCGATTTGTTGTGTGAAAGTTATAAGTTATTGTAAATAACTTTCAGAGCACCCATAACACACATATGCCATCGTATTTGGTGCGCTACATATCATCAAAATCCGTCAGATTGTTAAGAAGATTTTAAAGGAAATCTAATGTAAAAATGACGTCACAGATTAAGTCACATCGGAAAATCGGGTTCGGAAACCACGTGAGCCCACACCTTGATTATGCATGCTCACATTACACAATGTTCCGACGGAAATGTAACAATAACGTTCGACCATGTCCAGCCGTGGGTAAACGTTTGCCGTGGCACTCGGGAACTGTTTGTACCCACGGCCTACGGCATTGGGCTTCAAACAGGCATACGTTCACACACAGCTGGAACCTTATAGTTCTCTAAGTAAGCTTATTTTTTCGCAATTGCAATTTACAATCGATACAAACATTTTGATATACAGTGGGACCTCTCTAAATCGGACACCAATAAAATATATGTGATTTTGAGAGGTTTCCTGGTAACACGACTCAGATAATAATGCATGTTCATGATTGCAAAAGACATGTATGTTCCAGAATGACCATATGCCTGGTTTACAGTGGAACAATTCTAAACCGAACACACAGGGTGTCCGGTTTAGAGAGGTTTCACTGTACATGTATATTGAAAGCTCTGCCGAATTATTTATGACAACTTGAACATATTAATAAATTGCAAATACAATTCAATTGATACACACGTCAGATTTTATTACGGCGCTATACATCGACTGATCTTGTTTTCACTAGTTGTGGCATTTCCATATTTATTACATAATTGTAATACAGCTATTACATTGCGTGCGTTATTTCATGAAATACATTTACAAAATATAACACATTTTCCATAAATGAAGTCCGAAGTTGACAAAAATTTCAGAGTACAGGCGGAATTATATTTCGCATGTGCTCTGAAAGTTGTGTCAACTTCTGAAGTCTTAAATATAGTTCATGAAATATCGCAGATGTCCGGAGGTACAAAATCGCATGGCCTGTCTCAATTACGAATTGAAAGGCCCAGTGCAATAAGGGGGCTAACTCCTTCATGGAGTTAGCCCCCTTATTCCACCAAACCCCTTATTTTGTGTGACAATCACTGTCACTGTGAGGGTTACGGAGGCCCGCAGGGGACATGGATTGTTTTTATTAATTCGTTCCCACGAAATAACAATTCGTTCCCTCAATTTATATCAATTCGTTCCCATGATATAACAATTCGTTCCCACGATATAACAATTCGTTCCCACGAAATAACAATTCGTTCCCACGATATAACAATTCGTTCCCACGAAATAACAATTCGTTCACTCGAATTGACAATTCGTTCCCTCGAATTAACAATTCGTTCCCTTGATATATCGTGGGAACGAATTGTTAATTCGAAGGAACGAATTGTTATATCGTGAGAACGAATTGTTATATCGTGGGAACGGTTGGAACGAATTGTTATTTCGTGGGAACGAATTGTTATTTCGTGGGAACTAATTGTTAAAAAAGGGTTTCATCTGCATATGACACAGTTGTGAATTAACGGGGTCTGCGGAATACAGTGGCTAACAGTATGTAGAGAAACTGTCATTTCTTTATCATTTAGCAATAAGCATCTCGGTAATACAGATTTATGCCTGGATATAAACTGTTAGTAATGAGCGTCTGATTGGCGCTGATGCTGTGGAATTTCCACCCTGCTTTTTGACAACACTTTACAGCACACAAATAGCGATATAAGTTGTTTTTATGTACTTCGAAGATCAAATAGTTTATAAAGATTATAATGTGGTGTACATTATTCATGGCAAGTTGAGATTTATGGTAATATTTCATGTGTTTCTGAAGTTTTAATTCTTAAACCTCGGCATTTATCGTTATCGTGATCGGAAATGGCAGGTGCTCATTTTCTTTAAACCGGAACTGGTTATTTCCGAAATAAGTGACGTCACACTACCAGTTTTTGCCAATGACGTAATTTACCAATGACGTATTTATGTAACTTACCGAAATCGTCAGTCCTGTTCCGATAGCCATTGAGCTTGGCAGCTTTTATTTTATCTTAGACTTTGTTGAAGTTTTGGCCGCTTAATTTCCTTGTATTTAATATTATATTCATCAGTCCTACAACAGCGACAACTATGTATTCAATACTGAACGTAAATATCCTGCTTTTGTAGCTTTTATTCAGTATTATTCATAACTTTTTGACACTTCTGTGGCTAGCGAGTTCATCACTTTGGTGACTTGTCTACACGCACAGAAACTCCCAACTTCTTGCGTCGGGGTATTTCCTCGACCTCATTAATTATTCATGACAACATCTATTTTTATCGTCTATTGTTAACGAATCGCATGTGTGTATTTATTGCTGTTTTTATCTCGCGGAAAGGTCGCGTCATCTCTCCACTTGCCATAACTAATCCACTAGTATGTCACACTACTTTCGGTTTCTATTTATAGTAATACAATAGTCAAGCTCAGTTGTGATAGTAATTTATTTCGTGTATCATTAAGTTTATTAAACAATGTTAAGTTGTTAATTCCTCGTTTGTCTAGGTCTTTCTCTAATATAGTCTTATAGATTGAGAGGGGATTTAACATCCCATTGTCCAGTATTCAGTGCCTAGCGTTCCAGCTCAAGTGATGGGAGCAAGCAGTGATTACTTGTTATAAAATCACAGAATCTGTCCACTCCCAATTATCTTCCCTTGACTTCACTTGTTAAACGTACGTCCGCCTTAGCTCAAGCACCTTTATCATGTTTATACAGTGTTTGAGTGGTATTATATTTATAGGGGGGGGGGGGGGGGGGGGGTAGGGGGGGGGGGGGGGGGGGGGGGGGTGGGGGGGGGGGGGGGGGGGGGGGGGGGGGGGGGGGGGGGGGGGGGGGGGGGGGGGGGGGGGGGGGGGGGGGGGGGGGGGGGGGGGGGGGGGGGGGGGGGGGGGGGGGGGGGGGGGGGGGGGGGGGGGGGGGGGTGGGGGGGGGGGGGGGGGGGGGGGGGGGGGGGGGGGACGGGGGGGGGGGGGGGGGGGGGGGGGGGGGGGCGGGGGGGGGGGGGGGGGGGGGGGGGGGGGGGGGGGGGGGGGGGGGGGGGGGGGGGGGGGGGGGGGGGGGGGGGGGGGGGGGGGGGGGGGGGGGGGGGGGGGGGGGGGGGGGGGGCGGGGGGGGGGGGGGGGGGGGGGGGGGGGGGGGGGGGGGGGGGGAGTTACAAGTAGCATAGAGTGAATTCGCAGGACCATCAAGTGAAACATGAAGCATGACCTATTTTTTTCCCGCCAAAATTCAAATGTGACTGGTGAAATGGGGCTTATGAGTTTTGCGACCAGTGTAGATCCAGAACAACCTGTGCATCCGCACAGTCTGATCAGGGTCTGCACTGTTCGCCATTCCATCAATGAAACACCCGTCATGCTTATGACAAGCAATATAGATCGTTACATGTATCAGGGTACACGAGTATGCTATTTGATCAGGAGCTATACTGGTCGCAAATCTCAAAATACGAAATTTCCATTCCCAGCCATAATTATATCAGCAAGCTTCATTATTGTTTGCCCTAGTTTCTCGACCAATGAAAACACAATATTTCGTCTCAATTAATCACATATTGCGACGCTTTCGCCAACATCTATGGTGGCGCGTTAGGGACATTTCGTCTCTTCGTTTATTCGTGGCGACGGAATGAAGGTTAGTGTCCAGGAGGCGTAAAATAACGTAGCGAAGAAACGAAGTCTCTCTCTTCGCCACGCTACTTATCGTCTTTTCGTGTAATGAATACGTTTAGTAGATATTGGAGAAATAGTCGCAATACGTAATGGAATTGAGACGAAATCCGCTGCTTTCATTGGCCGGGAAACTCGGGCAAACAATAATTTGTACTTACAAGCCGCTCGTTCGTTTGTCGATATTCACAAGACACGTTGCTCATAGGTGCTGGGTCGGCTTGCAGATGAATGTGTGATGGAATTTGTTCGATCTGAAAATGCATAACGGAAGGTCGAGCGTCACATGTGAACGACGTGGATCTGGAGCCCAGTAAACGGCACAATTGCAACCAATTACCCCGCAAACTTATCTCTGTACATGTAGTTATATATAATTATAATAAAGTTTTCGAGCTCCCACAAGGAAACTATATAATGAAATAAAAGTCCGATTCTACTACATTATTAGGTATTGGTTAAACCCAACCGGTTTCACAGCTTCTTCTGCTCATCAGGGGACCATTTCACTAAACTTCGTACGACTAACATGTTCGTAAGCGCAAATTTAGGATCTTCTGGAAATTTCAATTGATGGATTTACATTTATTAACATAGGCTGCATATGCAGACTATGCTCAATAAATGTAAATCCAATACGTGTTTACACGAAAACCTTGTTAATGTGAAATGTACAGACTATCATAATTTTGCACTTAAGAACATTTTAGTCTTACGAAGTTTAGTGAAACGGCCCCCAGGGGTATTGTTCGCATAGCAACGTAATGTCAAGGGACGTATATAAATCGAAACGTGTTACCCCATCCACCCATTATTTTTAGACTATATACGGTTTTATATACCTGGTTACCACACGTGGTTACCACAACAACAACAATGTCTGAAAGTGTTGAAAGCTCGCCCACTCCAAAGTAAGTATTATTTGATATTTTCTTTAATATGTAACGGATTTTGATAAAATATGGCACAGCAAACGCGTCTTCATGACCTGCATTTGGTGGTCTCGGGAGTTCGACACATGCTTATGTCATTTTTGCGAAGAATCTATTTTCGTGCTAGTATCGACAGTAAACACGGAAATC
The DNA here is from genome assembly GCA_029237695.1 of Conchocele bisecta. Classification (NCBI taxonomy): domain Eukaryota; kingdom Metazoa; phylum Mollusca; class Bivalvia; order Lucinida; family Thyasiridae; genus Conchocele; species Conchocele bisecta. The sequence goes on from CM055271.1 coordinate 14,794,486, forward strand.
GATTCTTCGCAACACGACAGATGTTTGGGCCAAAGTACCGAGACCACCAAATGCAGCTTAACAAGACGCGTTTGGTGTGCCATATATCATTAAAATCCGTTACATAATAAGGACACTATAACATAATACGCATCTTGAATCCGAGGCGCTGCTGGAAGTTTCAGTAATTGTTGTTGTAACCACGTGATCTTCCACCTTGAATTTACACCCGCGTGACCTTTGATCATCGTTTGATTGAAACATAATTGGTTCTTAAATGTGATGAGTTTAGTTATAACACGTATGTGAACATTAGCTTGTTACTATATACTGTGCATGGAGTTGCTGTATGTTCGCATCTTAGTGTGTAAAAGCCATCAGTCAGTTTTACCTCTTCTGGCGTTGGACACATACTGCACATAATGTGACATATACATAAATACAATTTGGTGCAATATCTTCGAAAGACGTTAAACAACAATATGCAATGGGTTGAGTTCACCACACTTACATGTATATACAAATACTGATTTCTGAAGAGTTTGGTTTAAACAGTATTTATTTCAAGAGAGATATGTGATATAAATACATGTAATACATACAGTTTCAAACAGGATTAGAAAACAAGCTTTTACGCTTATATTAATTCTTTTCCTGGACACTTTCAAGGAAACTGGCTAAGGAACATGTTGGTGAAATAAAGTAACATTGTTTAAATTTTGACTAACCAAATAATGCTTCTAGGAAATATCAGCGGTTCACCATGACAATAGCGGCTATATTGAGCTTTCCTGATGACTCGTTATACTTATTCAAAATGAGTCATGCGGGGTACTGATTAGTTTAAAATATTATATTTGCAGGTCTGAGGATCCGCCGAGTTAGAGCGTATGAGCCGTTTGTTTCATGGTGCACGACATTATAAATGTGAATTGGGGATCATGGCAAGCTGCACACTGTTGCTACTGTTGACGAATTTTAGTTCTATTTCTCTAAGTACAGTACTGTTGTATGAAAAAAAAGCATGTAAACAAATTAGTGCGGAAATTTGCGTGGATGAGACTTACCATGGTCCAAAAACTACATTTTTCTTTCATATAAATACTTTTTTTTACATCACGGTAGATCGCGACCTTGTCATGTTAATTTGTGAATATATTCATGTCAGCCCCGCCGCCGGGCCGCCCCCATCCGTCGTATACATGAAACACCGCTAGGAGGCATATTTAGAACTTGGCACTAGACTATCTAGGTGACGTAACTCTAAAGTATGATATATTTTAAATTCTTTGAGTGATTAGAATCTTCCTGATGCGAGCAAGTATTTATGGACCTGTGTAAAAGTGTGTTTGTTCTCTTTGAAGGTTAATCGTTCGTTGCCGTATAATAGGCTATCGACAATCGGAGGTCACGGAAGGTTGGCAAGGTATAGTTGTCTTATGTGCTGGTAGTTGGCGCAGTAAAGGAGGAAATGACTGGTTGTTTCAGTGGCACCACATGGGCAGTTAGGTGTATCGACTATGGATCTACGATGAAGATCACAATTCAAAGAGCTGCATGAAAGACGAAGGTGTTGATGAAGTAATTGGCTCTTTCTTGAACCAATGTTAAATAATGGTGATGGCTTTGATGTATGTTTGTTCAAACCTGCCTTAAAGGACATTGTTGGGACATTTCTAACATTTTCTGCTAGTTTGTTCCAGTCTCTAATCGTTGATGGAAGGAAGGAATTTCTGTAAAATTGAGTACGGCATGGTATTAGTGGTATGTCTGAAGCATTTCTGAGATTGTAGCGATCTTGGGTTTGCTGTGGCATTAGATCATTGAGATATTGTGGCGAAATGTGGTTTTTCATTTTGTATAATAGTAATAATTTGTGTTTATTCCTCCTGCTATCAAGTGTTTCCCATTTAACGTCCTGGTAGAGATTTTCAATATTACATAGCGTTGTGGCTCCGTATACGATGCGAGCAGCTTCAATTTGGACAGCATAGAGCTGGTTCTTTAGATCAAGCGTACAGTTACTCCAAACAACATCTGCGTATTCAAGCAATGGGCAAATTAGTGAAATATACATACGTTCTAGAGCCGATCTGTTTAGTAAGAATTTAAATGATCGTAGTATGCCAATGCGCTGCCAAGCTTTGTTTGTGTATGAAGATAAGTGTTGACTCCACTTACCGTCGTCTGACAAAGTTAGTCCCAGGTGTTTGTGTTCGTTAAATTTATTCAAAGTTTCACCATTCATTATGAGATTGGGGTAATGTGGTTTATTTTTTTTCCTAGAGAAAACCTTGGTCTCCGTCTTTGAAGGATTGAATTTTACTAGCCACCTTACCGACCATTGGTGAATTGTTTCTAAATCGATGTTTAATGTGAGTGACGAGGATACTGGGTCTTCAACAACTATGTACAGACTAGTAGCATCGGCAGAAAATGTAATATTAGAGTGTATATCATTCACTATGTCATTTATATATATTGAGAATAGAAGCGGACCGAGGATTGCACCTTGGGGGACGCCTGCATTTATAGATGTCCATCGAGATGATGTATTGCCGTATACTACTCGTTGGTGTCTCAGAGACAAGTAGGAAGAAAACCACTGTAACAGGGGACCATTGATACCAACAGATGAGAGTTTGAATAAAAGCCCTTTATGCCACACTCTATCGAAAGCCTTAGATATGTCACAAAAGATCGCACGAACTTCCTTTCCTTCGTCCAATGCTTTACATGTATCATTATATGTATATGCCAGTTGATTAAATGTAGATTCTCCCTTAATAAACCCAGACTGGAACGATGTCAGTTTCTTATTAGTAGTTACAAAATAGTATACGTATTTATGAACACATCGTTAAAGAGTTTGTTAACCCGTTGTTAAACTTTTTCAGAATCCAGTAATAGCTGTTTAACAGTAGGATAAATACACAGTGCTGTACACAATGTAGATATACACCTGTATTACCATACATACAGTATCGAATCCAGTGACATGTAAGCAGTCACCTGAGAGTATTGTCACTGGTGTCTACTCGCCTACTATGCAAGTAGATATGGCTTTACCTATGGGTAACGTGTCCCTTGGTGGGCGCCAAATGTCACAGGGCGAGACACATGTGCACGAGGCTGGGACACAAACGTCCATACCATGGCTCTACCGAGTCTGGTTTACCATACCATCGCTCTACCGAGTCATACCATCGCTCTACCGAGTCTGGTTTACCATACCATCACTCTACCGAGTCTGGTTTACCATACCATCACTCTACCGAGTTTTGTTTACCATACCATCGCTCTACCAAGTCTGGTTTACCATGCCATCGCTCTACCGAGTCTGGTTTACCATACCATCACTCTACCGAGTCTGGCTTACCATACCATCGCCCTACCGAGTCTTGTTTACCATACCATCACTCTACCTAGTCTGGTTTACCATACCATCGCTCTACCGAGTCTGGTTTACCATATAATCACTCTACCGAGTCTGGTTTACCATACCATCGCCCTACCGAGTCTGGTTTACCATACCATCACTCTACCGTGTCTGGTTTACCATACCATCACTGTACCGAGTCTGGTTTACCATACCATCGCTCTACCGAGTCTGGTTTACCATACCATCGCTCTACCGAGTCTGGTTTACCATACCCTCACTCTACCGTGTCTGGTTTACCATACCATCGCTCTACCCAGTCTGGTTTACCATACCATCGCTCTACCGAGTCTGGTTTACCATACCATCGCTCTACCGAGTCTGGTTTACTTTAACATCACTCTACCGAGTCTGGTTTACCATACCATCGATATACCGACTCTGGTTTACCATACCATCACTCTACCTAGTCTGGTTTACCATACCATCATTCTACTGAGTCTGGTTTACCATACCATCGCTCTACCGAGTCTGGTTTACCATAGCATCGCCCTACCGACTGAGCTAACCGGGCACGAATACACATTTCTCCCCATAGTGAGTTGCTTATCAACTGGCATATATGTTTTGTTTTCTATTGTTTAAGTCACTCCTCGAAACCCCAAGACCCTGAGCGAGTGTCCGGACGGTCGGACACCCGTGACGAAAGCAATATACGCATTTTATTTCATCAAAATGTGGGTATATAATATATCATATTAAATCATCGCTCATGTAACGTCATTTATATTGCCATTTGAGACACGCCATGTGACATTTTACCTAAGAACATGTGCAATATCTCGTTTAGAAAATGTAAGATATTTTCCGTAAATGACATGGAAAGTTGACGAAATTTTCGTCATCTGTCGCCGTCATTAACAGAACATTTCTATAAACGTATTTCATGAACAATCGTACAAAATCACATGGCATGTCTCATTTCATCTTGGTTCTCACTTCAAGTTGATATTTGAAGAAAGACTTTAGTTCCGGGAAAGACCTTGGCTGACTAGATTTCTGTGGCAGTGACGTATCTCTATATACATGGACGGCTGGAACTATCTGAAATCATAGGAACTACAGTGAAACCTCTCTAAACCGGCCATCCTGGGACATACTTAGGTCGTTTGCAATCATTAACATGCATTAATATTTGAGATGTGTTACCAAGAAACCTCTCCAAATGAGATCACATATTTTCTTTGTGTCAGATTTAGAGAGGTTCCACGGTACATGTAATTGGTATATTGTGTTTGTAGAACACGAATATAGCTACACGTGTAGACTCGGACCTATGACCCACTAAATGGCTCATTTGAAAAAACGTTACCCCACCCACCCATTTCCGTACACTTTCGCGTATAGCCGAGTATAGGCTATACTGTATAGGTGTACAGAAATGGGTGGGTGTGGTAACGTTTTTCAAATGAGCCGTTTACTGGGTCCTAGGTCCAAGTCTTCCACTTGTAAATATAGCCACCTTGTATGTTGCTGTCTCAGGTGAAATTGGTTTCATTGGACTTGAGACCAGTGTCTGTCCTGTTCAAGTTGCACACAGATATATGGCGTCTGTTATATAGAAGCATGAAGGGTGTTTCATTGATGGAATGGCGAACAGTGCAGATTCTGATGCACATGCTGATCTGGATCTACAGTGGTCGCAAAAAACATAAGCTCCATTTCTCCAGTCACAGCCACGTATACGTCCGCGCTACAAGGTATTTAGAACAATTTTCGAAACTTAAGCATAATCCAAACTTTTACATAATTGAAAAACTTCCAAACAACTTTAACAGATACAGTCGACACTCGTTTACTTAATGTCCAGATGAAAATACGTCGAGTTAACGAAAATTTAAGTTAAAAGTACATGCCCACTCAGTTGGCACAACATGTTCTTTACATCAGCTACATCATCTGAGACATTTTCTGGCAAATTAAACATTCATTCACCATTATCCCACGTATTTATTGACATTATTATACATTTTATATCAGACTTAAATTTCCACACTGATATGAAGGACGAGAACAGTGTTTCCTTAAAATGTTAACGGACATTACTGTTTATACTCTGTATTTATTGTTTGATATGCAATTATCATACCTTATAATATGTCGAAAATATTATTTGTTCAGGTGGCGCATTTAACTAGTATATATACTTAAAAAATACCGTGCCTCATTTGCATATGAAAATAGCCCGATAACAACGCGCGTCACTATCAGTAAAATAAATATTACTAAATGATCATACCTGTATAGCGGCGACTCGTAATTTTTACAACTAGTGGAATAGTGACACAATTATACACTTATTTAATTCCAATAAAGAACATTTTGTGCCTACCGAGTGGGAATGTACCTTTAACGAGGGTTATTATATTTATATCACTGACTCTTTTTAACAGGATTATGGAAGAGTCCTGGTGCCAATGATAAAATATGTGTATCTCCTAATTATGAGATACAAACTCCTAATTAGGAGATACTAAGTTCTAATTATGAGATAGTAACTCCTAATTAGGAGTTGGTATCTCCTAATTAGGATTTGCTATCTACTAATTAGGACTTAGTATCTCATAATTAGGACTTATTATCTCCTAATTAGAAGTTAGTATCTCCTAGTTATGACTTACCATCTGTGTCAATGCTAACAAAATGTTTTATTAGGAGATCTCCTAATTAGGAGATAATATGTCATAATTATGTGATAGTAAGTCCTAATTAGGAGATATCACCTCATAATTAGTAGTATCTCCTAATTAGGATTTGTCTATCAACTAATTAGGACTTAGCATCTCCTAATTAGGACTTAGTATATCCTAATTATGACTTATTATCTCCTAATTAGAAGTTAGTATCTCCTACTTATGACTTACCATCTGTGTCAATGCTAAAACATGTTTTATTAGGAGATCTCATAATTAGGAGATATTAACTCCTAATTAGGAGTAATAGGTCCTAATTAGGTGATAGTAAGTCCTAATTTTGAGATATTAACTTCTATTAAGAAGATACTATCTACTAATTAGGAGTTACCATCTCCTAATTAGGAGTTAGTATCTCCTAAATAACATATAGTATCTCCTAATTAGGAGATAAGATAAATATATATTTTAACATTGGCACTAGAAGCATGACGTATATTTTTTTTATTAATTCGTTCCCACGAAATGACAATTCGTTCCCATGATATAACAATTTTTTTCCACGAAATAACAATTAGTTCCCACGGGAACGAATTGTTAGTTCGTGGGAACGAATTAATAAAAAAAAATCTACGTCACCTGCGGGGCTCCGAAGTTTATAGCTCAAAGTTTATTGTGTGAATATTATGCTGTTTTACCTGGATCGTGTAAATATCGTCTCTCATAATTCTATATAGAATGGCAATTGTACATCATGTGTACTGGTCAAATTATGTGTTCCATTGGTCAGACGTAGATAAATATATACATATATATATATATATATATATATAGCAGAACAGGTACTCGGAGCTAAAAAGTTGACTTTGTGTTAATAGTACTTTCACTTAAGAGAGTTTGAGGTAACGAGTGTAGACTGTATTTCAAAGTAATTTAACCTGACAGAATGACAGTATGATAATTTTAAACTTTAAAACTAAACGTTAACCCTTACACCACTTTCTTATTCTTTTGTCGTCTGTTGTTTGTTTTCTAGTTTCCATTTTTATCTTCTAAAACAAGCTTTTACAGCATTTTACAACATGCTTTGACAGTACTTTAGAATCATTTCCAATGGAAATGATTCTGAGGGGCTGTCAAACCATGTTTTTATTGATAAATAAGGCAAGATATAAAAACAACATCAGACGACAATTGTTGCGTGTAGCGGTATAATGGTTAACACATATGGTAAAGAAATATGACCGCGACGTGTGGTTATGTGGGCCGCATGGGTGGAGTGTCAAATACAAAAGAGAATGCGCCATATGATTTTGAAACCAACAACATGTGCGGTTTTTCATGAAAAAATATTCATATATTCTCGGAATTGACCGCATGTACTCTGAAAATCTTGTCAACTTTTGTGGATGCATCCACACAGTCTTATCTGGATCTGCACTGTTCGCAATATCCATAAGCCCCATTTCTCCAGTCATAACCACATATGTGAGATACGCCATGTGATTTTGTACCTTCGGACATCTGCGTTATTTCATTAAATACCTTCACAAAATTTACAATGTTTTTCACAAATAAAGTCAAAAGTTTACAAACGTTTCAGAGTACATGCTGAATATAATTCCTACCTATACCAACATTTCTAAAAATTACAAGTGTCCGCTATAAATATATCATCATTTAGTAATAGTTATTTTACTGATAGTGACTTGCGGTGGTATCAGGCTATTTTCATATGCAAATGAGGCATGCTATTTTTAAATTATTTTTACTAATTAAATGCGTCACCTGAAAAAAATATATTTTCGACATATTATAAAGTATGGTCATTGCACATCAAAAAATAAATACAGAGATTAATAGTAATAAGGAAACACGATTATCGCCCCTGACATCAGTGTGGAAATGTTCGTCTGATATAAAATGTATAATAATGCCAATCAATACGTGGGGTAATGGTGAATGAATGTTTATTTTACCAGAAAATGTCTCAGACGATGTCTCTGATATAGAGAACAGTTTGTGCCGACTGAGTGGGCGTGCACCTTTAACATTCTCCTTGGAGCGTCTGTGTGTTGGCGTTTCATTGATGGAATTGCGAACAGTGCAGATCCTGATCGGACTATGCGGATGCGCAGGCTGATCTGGGTATACACTGGTTTCAATACCCATAAGGCTCATTTCGCCAATCACCGCCACAGATGAAACACGCCATGCGATTTTGTACCTTCGGACATCCACGTACTTTCATGAAATACGTTTACCAAATATTACGTAAAGGGCGCCAGAAGTTGACACAATATTCCCCGGCCACATTACATGGACAAAATCCATAGTGACCACATGGTCAATTTCAGCTGACCAATACGTGATGGTCAGTCGGCAATTTCCCTGATATCGGCTTTTTCCGTAATCTCTCGGAAATATAAATGTGTCACGTGATGTATGCAATTTTATCGATATGTAACTCGATAATCCATATACATGTAGTGTGGCGAGTCCACCATTGACCACTGTGATATTCGAATTAACGTGTCAGGTTAACATGTATCTCACTTCCCGAACATGTTTATTTTATTGAAAATGACATTTATGACGACGTGAAAATGATTTCCAAAGTTAAATATGTTTTCTGTAAATGACATCGCAAACATTTTTATACCAATGTGGAATTAAATATTCTTCCTTTGTACAAATAAAGTTCAAGGAAGTTTAGTTTGCAGTAAAAAATTCGCGATGATTCTGCTTAATTTCCTGTAAATAAAAACAACATATTTCCATTTATTGATAATTTTATAATTTGTGACACTTTCACCAATACTAGTTTCGATAATCGGTGGAAATCTCGTTAATATTGCCGTGAAAGCAAAAGAAAACATGCAACGATACAAATAGTTACAACCAGAGTAAGTAATTTTGTAAACTAACGTAATCTGACCAGGATTTCTAATTCCCGTGTATGTAAAAAGGGAATTACGTTAATTCATTCTAACCATATCAAATAAAGATGAAATTATATTAAGTATTGCAAGTTGCAATTATGTCAAAGAAAATCAAATAAGACAAAGTCTATGCTGACATTACAAATCATTAGAACATGTTTGCCGTACTGCAAATTTAACAGAAACACTTTTTATTAGGGTCTCATAATTTAACGTTGCACAAATCTGGTAATAAAACAGAGCAATATAGGCCAGTTTAACATTATCATCAGTATGAACTTGAATTGCACTATTATCAATGGAATTAGAAAGTTATTCACACAAATAACATTAATAATATGTCAGTTGCTATAGGTGTATACTGTGATCAGACTGCGCGGATGCAGACCTTATTCAAAATTATGCGTGTATTCTATTTTCTAATCGGTTTTTAAAATGTGTACGTTTATGAGTCTGATTGGGGCTTACACTGTTCATTAATCATTATGTAGCCTGCACTATAGGTAAATAATTACAGATGACCGATGTACTCGTTATATATATTCTCAGACTGGCGAACTTTTTTGTTTAAGTTAATATTTCGGGCAATATACATGTAGCCTAATACAAAACAGCGATTGAAACCAGTGTATACACAGATCAAGCTGCGCATCCGTACATTCTGAACGGAGTCTACCCTGGTTGTACAAATATAATTCACGGAGGTTTAGTTTAGTTTGCAGCAAATAATTCGCGATAATTATGCTTAATTCCCTGGAAATAAAAACAACACATTTCCATTTATTGACAATTTTATAATGTGGGACACTTTCACCAATATTAGTTTCCATAATCGGTATACATCCCATTAATATTGCCGTGAAATCAAGAGAAAACATGCAACGATACAACCAGCGTAAGTAAATTTGTAAACTAACGTCGTCTGACCAAGATTTATAATTCCCGTGTACGTAAAAAGGAAATTACGTTAATTATTTCTAACCATATAAAATAAAAAGATGAAGTTATATTAAGTATTGCAAGTTGCAATTATCTCAAAGATAATCAAATAAGACAGAGTCTATGCTGAAAGTACAAATCAGTATGTCAGTTGCTATAGGTGTATACTATGATAAGACTGCGCGGATGCAGACCGTATATGAGTATGCTGTTTTCTAATCGATTTTTAAAATGTGTACGTGTATGAGTCTGATCTGGGCTTACACTGTTCATTAATCATTATAAAGCCTGCACTATAGTTATGCGGAGAAAACAACCACACAGTCGTAACAATTAGTTAAATCACGTAAATAATTACAGATGACCGATGTACTCGATATATATATTCTCAGGCTAGCGAACTTTTTTTAACTTAATATTTCGGGCAATATACATATAGCCTAATACGAAACAGCGATTGAAACCAGTGTATACCCAGTTCAAGCTGCGCATCCGCACATTCTGAATGGGGTCTACCCTGGTTGTACAACTTTAGTTCAAGGAGGTTTAGTTTGCAGTAAGTAATTCGCGATAAAACGCGACCCTTAATTTCCTGTAAATAAAATCAAGAGAAAATAAGCAACGATACAAATATTTACAACCAGTGTAAGTAATCTTGTAATCTAACGTAGTCTGACCAACACTTTTAATTCCCGCGTACAGGTAAAAAGGGAATTACATTAATTATTTCTAGCCATATCAAATTAAGATGAAATTATATTAAGTATTGCAAGTTGTAATTATGGAGATAATCAAATGACACAAAGTATATGCAGAAATTACAAATCAGTAGAAAATGTTGGTTACTTTGTTCACAAATAATTTTACCGACAACACGGTCATGCCTCGGGCAACATATAATCTTTTAGAGTGACCGTAAGCAGGTGCCCGTTTCAACGAATATCACGTAAATTGCCGGAGATTTCCGTGATACGCTAACTGGAAAATTAAAACAGATGGTGTCATTATTATTATCTAAAAAGGACCAAAATAATATTAACTTAGAAACATAATTTTTATATCAATATATAGTCAAATGAATGAGCTAATTAAAAATACCTGTGCATGTTTTGTAACTATTCTTATAAAAAGAGATTTTGCAGTTTACCCAACGAAAATCGAGAAGAAAAATCACAATTTGCTATATAAATCATATAAAAACTACCGACTATGTTTAAAGCTAAATAGGAGTAAAATATTTTTATTTTAAAAACACGATCGAAACATCATCATAAAGTACAATAATTGAAGTTTAAAAAGTGACTTGTGCATTTTCAATCGGTTGTGTAGTTTAAAAGTTAAAATTGGATATGTAATGAAATTACGCAGTTGTCCGAAGGTACAAAATCATATGGCGTGTCTCATATGTGCGTGGTACCTACCTGTTCCACGTACTGTAGATGATACCGGGCTGCCTCTGTCGTCAATTCGTCCACGGCTATACTCGCCCCCTTGATGTGAATAATGAACTGGTTGGTGAACCAGTCCCCGGCGCTGTTCGCCCTGTTCCCCACAGCTATCGTTGGCAGTGATAGTAACATACATATCCCGGTTATTCTCAGATGCACCATGCTCAATGAATTCATTATTCACGAGTTCACAACCAAGCTCTTCATTTACGATTACCATTCACCACATACACACACTGTGACACACACGTATTACTGCGTAATACACTGTTCAACATCATTTACAGTTAATTAACTTCCGTTTTTTTATCATTATTCAAACTACGTTTTTTATTCGTTAGTATATATCGTTAAAAGCCATCTAAATAAAAACATGAACATAAAAGTAATAACTTTGTGTACATAGCTAGATAAGGGTGTATGTATTATTATAATATACGTCAATACCTAGCGGGTCATATTTGGAGGGTCGCAGTTGCAGATAGCATCCAATTAATTATATTACAATCTTCCTGTGATTGATTTTGATCATGTCATTAATGCATTTTTGCACTGATAACAGCTGCCTGATACACACAAGTTATAACAGGTCCATGCGCTTCTGGGCACGTGCGAAGTTTATCAGTCACTTCCGGTTTATATTGTTACCTTGTTACCTTGTTCACGACCAGCATCATGCGGTATTACAGGTCCATGTAATATTCCATATTCTGTAAATCGTGGTGCATGTGCGCATATCCCATCAGCCATTGTACCGAGAACCCCTTGCAACAGTGGAGACAATTCCACAATGTCCCATAACGTACCCACTCTGTTCCAATGCAAACTGTCGCCTCCAAAAATCAAATCAGTTTAAATCAAACACAGCAATTCCAATCCATGTTTTATGGAGCCATGTTGAATATTCAGAATATGAATGTGTATTGCAGTCCACAAATAGCACCTGCCACTGATCCGAAATAGGTTTAAATCCCCAGAGAATGTGTTTATCTGCAGATGGCGAGGTCTCAGGTGCGCACTTGTGGCGTATGTATTTTTGCATTGTGTTGTTTAAAATGCCATTAAAAGGGCATATTAACGGGTGCTTTGTTCTAAAAATGTGAACATTACTTGCAAGTGCGTTGTCAAGTTCAAAGGGGGGTTATAGAGAATACCAGCCTGGTACTCTCTATAACCCTTTGAACCTGTCAAACAGCTAAAGCGGTATTTGCAAACAGTGCAGATCCAGATGAGCCGGCTCGTGACGAGCCATCTCATCTGGATCTGCATTTTTTGCAAGTAATGTTCACATTTTTAGAACAAAGTACCCGTTTTATATACGCCCGTTTGAAAAACCGGGACGTATTATGTATTCATATTGTACGGGCGGGCGACGGGCGGCGGGCGGCGGGCGGCGGGCGGCGGGCGGCGGGCGGCGGGCACAGCTTGTTCACGCAATAACTAGAGTTCTACTTGACGGATTATAACCAAATTTGGCATACATGTTTATCACGTCAAGCCGAAGAAGATTGTTGATTTTGAAATATTTCCGATACTTATCTCCCCTTGGCATCCATTGTTAATGTTCGCACTCTGTATCCTTGTCCACGCAATAACTCAAGTTCTACTTGACCGATCATAACCAAATTTGCTTTGCATGTTTATCACGTCAAGATGAGTTATCTCCCCTTGTTGACTGGCCTTGCCTCGACGGGCGTATATTGTGACCTTCGGCACTCTTGTTTGTTAATACATTATGGTCAAACTTGATGTTGTTTTTGTTGAAATGAACGCAGACTTGTTTCCGTGACTTTATTCTTCTGACGTAATTCGATAACGTCATGTGACGCCGTTTGACCAATGAAACGTCAGTTTTCCATTTGTTGTAACCCTGATATGCGTATCGGGTCAATGCCTGATACAGCAATAATTTATCAGTTGGTACGTTTTTGGCCAATACAAAGCTTGTTACCTGATAAATGTCTATGTGAGCCCTTGCTCTAGTTTTGTCACATTTTAAGTTTAGTTTACATCTATTTATGCTTCTAAGTTCTAACGCACTTTGTATCGGTCAGTCGATGTGCCCCACCCCAAACTATATAGGTTTCGCCCTGTCAGTCTGTCTGTATGTCCTTTTATTTTTTGAAAATTTTTGTAAGGGTTTCTCAAATCACCTATGCTTTCTGTTTGCCTTCAGCTAATCTCTCAGTTGACCGGTAAAAACAAACAATGCGTTGGAGAAATAACGATGGTAAATTTATGTTAAAAACTTCAACCCTTTGCAAGGTTGAGGAAGTTTTTAACATAAATTTAATTTTCAGCCAGTAAACTTTAGAAAAAAATAAAAAAATACTATTATTAAACTTATTAAGTGGACGTTCGTGAACAGATGTAATACATGGACAAGTTCCCCAATCCGTTTTCATATTACTTCACCAGTAAATAGTGTAAAATAGCAAACACATTGTGTTTTTTTATTCACAGAACCACCTTCTAAACCTACCCGCACGCGGACGCTTAACAGAGAAAGAACTTGCTATGACCTTATTATAGATAGATAGATAATTTATTTTTAAACTGTAACCTGTTACAATAATTCGATAGCACATGTTTAAGTACTGAACAGCCAGCATGCAGAGGCTTATGGTGCATTGTCATGTAGATCATTTATGGAACAAGGAAAATACATGCAATAATACATTAAGAACTAGTATGCGATGCCTATGCGTACTGTAGGTGCTGGTACTGTGAGACGCATCACGAGAAAGGTGTGTAGATACATGCGCAGTAATATACCAGATACGTATTCGTGCAGCCATGAAGTCTGGTCAGGAATCGCGTCATATCACAGGAGTACAGAGCATAATTATAGCCGACGGCACAATGTTGCCACCTATAGTGGATATTCTTGTTGGTACCGCTAATCGAATAACCCGATGAGCAGTCGCAACCAGGATACCCACTACCTCTATCGTGGTGCGCCACATAACAACACCCACAGTACGCTGACAAAGGGAAGTAATTATGAATGGACTAATATTATCGAGCGATATAGAGAACAGTGATGGAATAGTACGAGTAGATGCAGGCATTTACGGTAAATAGATGAGCTCGTATGCATTATATGACCAGGTGTACGCAGTATGTGTGCAAGCAGTGTAGATACAGAGCAGCCGTCACACTGATGTGTGCAGGCTGGTCGGGATCTACGCCGTTCGACGTGCACTAAAACCCTCAGTATGTATCATTAAGCACTATTATGCCGAATGCAGTGATATATAAATATATACCTATGTTAATTACGACGATCGTGTGGTCAATATGGAATATCACCTAATATTCCCTAGGCAGAACGACGCTATATATATATATATATACAATGGGAGGCCGGGGGACAAACCACACTATATACCCACTGTGCAGTATGGACAGACAATTAGCGAACTTGACTCTGAACACACGGTCCATATGCACTTGCTGATCCGTACTATGCTGGTCAAACCACTATACAGGTATGTTTTGTCCACCACTCACCCATATGTAAGGAAAGTGTTCTATCACACTGTTGTCCACCAACATATATAGCTAAGGAACCATTGCCTACCAAATGTCAATAATGCGATCCATATCACGTGACCGCTAATGCGCACCTATTAATGGGACGTAACTCGCATCTATACATGGATAATGTTAGTAATATTCCTAAGACGACAGAATACGCAACTTGGGGTGATTAGCAATGTGCGCCTACGTTCATAACAGTTAATTATGTGATTATTATTATAAGTAAGTAAGTAAGTTAGTAAGTAATTTGTTTATTATAGTGACATGTGTTAAACGAAACAGGGAATATGTACAATATAATATTGACGAAAACACCCGGCCCTATGGACCTATATGTCACTTTCAAATTTTAGGTAACAATTGTATGTGTAAATATACAATATAAACTCAATAATTAGCACCTAGTTTGAGCAGTATAGATCATGTATATGATTAAGTGTAGGTAAAGCTGAATTGGCCTTAATTTCGCGACGCCACATCTGCTTAATACAACAATACAATTACAATACAATATCCTTTATTAAGCATTAAGCAATACAATGCTTCTAGCCTTTAACATAAAACTTGTGTAGTGCACATAAAATACATGTTTTACGGAATGTAGATGGAGAAGCTTTTGTTAATTGTAATTATACACTAATAGATGCCACCAAAATGATCACTTTGCAGTATTAGCAACTTAAATAAAAATAAGTTTATTCTTCCAGTAATTATTTTCTCAAATTGCTGGCAAAATAAACATATTTCGACAGATTAATTACTGTTTTTCGATTGGTCGATGTCATTAAATGATCATACTTATTTAGTGTTGGCCATCTACAAAAATAAAATAAGGTTTGAAATGTTGTTTTCTTATGTTTGTATAAAGAGGACAGACTAAAAGAAAGTGATACTAACTTTCTATCGAGTTTAAATTACAACATTTACAAATTCTTTCATCCCTGGGAATATTATGATATCTGCCTCTTTCTATTTCTAAAGAATGCGAAGATAATCGAAATCGTGATAGTGAAATTCTATATTTTCTATTCATTATAATATCTAAGTACGGTTATAAAGTTAGTGAAGATTTATATCTAGCATACGATGAAAGTCGTTGAGATCTAGTTATATCATTATACCAAGATTGGTGGTAATTATCTAAAATTCTCTGTTTTATTTGCATGATATAATGTGTATTATTATGTAATAATGTGTCTTGATTAACCCATAACTCTGTTAACCCTATGTCATTAATCATTGTTTTTATCTGATAAGCCCAATTTGTATTGTTATACGATACATTATTTTCTGCGTCGCTTTTCAACATGTTATACATTTTTTTGGTTACATTATTGTCGTTTAATTTTAATAGTTTTATCCAATATCGGGTTATGTGAACTTTACGAATTATGCTCAGTGGAACTCTACCTAATTCCCCGTATAGCCCTATTAGATTAGTTGATTTGTTGACACATAATACTTTTCGAAGAAATTTAGTATGAATATTTTCAATATCTTTTCCTTTGTGAAACCCCCATATTTCTGACGAGTAATTTAAAACACTAGACACCAATTTATCAAACAATTTACATTTTTCATGTGTGGAAAATTCATAATGATTGAATACAGAAAATAGTCTATACATTGCTTTCGATGCATGTTCAGATATACATTTTTGTGTTCTAGCCCAGTTTCCGTTTTTGACAAAATATATACCTAAATATTTGAAAGATGTTACAATTTCTAATTTTTCATTATATAGAAAAAAGTCATAATTGGTATGTCGCCCTTTTTCAAATATTAATACTTTTGTTTTTCCTGTATTTATTTTTAATCTCCACGTGTTACAATAATTTTCTATGTCAGTTAACATCGATTGCACAGATTCTGGTGAGGTTGCGAATAATACCTGATCGTCAGCATATAGTAGGAGAAATATTTTCAATTCGTCAGTTTATCGTAAAAATTCCATCTATATTGGTGTTTATGTTTTCAATTATATCATTTACAAACAACATAAATAATAGAGATGAGCTTGGATCCCCCTGTTTTACCCCCATATGTGATTCGATAAATTCGGATGTTTTCTGGTTATGTTTTATTGCTGATCGTACAACAGAATACATAGCTTTTAATGCTTTAGTCATTTTAGTGCTTACATTTTCAGCTATCATTTTTTGCCATAAAAACTGAAGATCGATTTATTTTGTCGTAACATTTTTCATAGTCAATAAAAATGCTATATAGTTTTTGACCAGAATTTAATACCTTTGATATTATTGAGTGTAACATGAAAATACAGTCAGTTGTGCTTTTACCAGCTTGATATCCATATTGAAAATCGGTTATTTTTTCATATTTTTTTGTCCACTTTGTTAAACGGTTCAGTAGTATTTGTGAATATATCTTAGCTAAAATGTTATTCAGAGTTATTCCTCGATAATTTTTGGCTTGTGTTTGGTCGCCACCTTTAAAAATAGGTATAATATAGCCAAGTCCCCAGCTTTCTGGATATTCAGAGTTATTAAACATTTTGTTATATAGCTTTGTCAGGTATGGTGAGATAATCTCAATAGCTGCTTTAATTATAGAGGCTGATACATTATCAGGACCATTTGCTTTATAGCTATTTTGTTCGAGAACTGCTTTTTTACATTCTAATTCAGTTACTTCAGAATCAAGCTCATTATCATATTTAAAATCGAGTTCTGTATTACCATCTATATTATCGTTTTCCCCAAATAATGAATTGAAATGATCATACAGAGTTTCGGCTGTAATATTATTATTTTTATTTTCTTGTTTTGTATAGCATTTTTTCAACGCTTTCCAAAATGTTCGCGGTTGTGCCTTAGCAATATTTTCCAATCGGCGCCCTTCGCTTATTTTAAACCGGTGTCTGTTCTTTTTTTTGACATTATTATACGCGGTTCTTGTTTTTATGAAATAATTTCTATTATCAGCGGATTTATTTTATTGAATAAATTCCTTGCTTTTGTGAATGTGTTTTTTGCATCATATGCACTGATCATTAAACCATTTGGGTTTAAAATTATTATCATCGTTTTGCTGTTTTCGTATTTTCTTCGAGAACACAAGTTTAGCATTTTCATGTAAAAAATTCGTTAACGTATCAACTTGTGTTGTACATGGTGCATTTTGATCGTATAAATTATTTAAAATCTCGATATTATTGCGTAGGAGTGTTTTATATTCATCCGATTTTTCTTTATCGAATATAATTTTTTCTTCATATATCGGTGAACTATAGACTTTTTCGTTCACAACAGGTTTGCGCTTTATCGTGAAATATAATGCAGCATGATCCGAAAATTCGTTCCAGTCTAGTACACTGAAATTTATTATAGTTTTATAATAATTTACGTGTACTAATAAATAATCAGTGACACTCATACCCCGAGTTGAGCTGAACGTGAAGTTGCCTGCCACGTCCCCCAATAGGCGGCCGTTTACAATAATATGGTCCGTGGTTTTGCACGTGGCAGTCAATCTCTGTCCGCCCACATCGGCCGTACAGGTAAGGTTGATAGGTTAGTGGGCGGGTCTATATCGACCGCTTGGTCGTATTCGTCTAGGTAAGGGTCATAATCTAGGATGTCGGACAATAAACCTGTTCTACAATTAAGGTCACCAGTAATATATGTGATACCTAGTCTACTGTATTTTTCGATTCCTTTTTCAATTTCATCGAAAAAATCGACATCTCTGTCTCTCAATACTTTTGAGCTTGATGGTGGTATATAAGCATGGCATAAGTAAACATCTTTATCAGATAGAAGTATTTCCTTATTAATCTTTAACCATAAAATACCAATATTGTTTTTTTCTGCTATAGATATTTTGTTATGTAATTCGTTTCGGAAATATACGGAAATACCTCCGCTTTGTCCGCTAATACAGGCATCTTGACGTCCCGGAATTAGGGCCACTTCACGTTCAAAGTTGTCAATTACATGATAACAGTTCAGACAATGATCGACATTCAAGTGTTGTATCATACAATGTAGTATCGTGATTGTGACCTGTGAGTAACGGATTGCACAGATACAATTACATGAGGTAGGTTATTATCGATGTATAGTATTGACAATGACGGACTATTTACCAGATTACTTAATATATGACTCACCAGATAAACGGGAATGTCTGCGCGTAAGACCAGTGAAGCTCCAGGTCGGTAAGTGCACCCGCGCAATCTGATCAGGAGCAACGCTGTGAACAGTGTAGGCCCAGATCAAACTGTACATCTGTGCATTCTGATAAGGATCAACCCTGTTCACATCTTGGTCTGGTATCATTGGGCTAATAACCAACAATTTAGATTGTGAGAGGAAATGCGACACAGTATAAACAATCATATGTTAGTTTACAACTCGCAGGGCTCCAGATAAGGAATTAGTAATCGAGTATTGTCACTCATCATTTCTGAAGCAATAGGGTATTTCAAAATTTTAATTGCCAATGGGTAAAATAAAATCACACTACAGTAACTGTTTACACACCAACAGACATCAATTATTGAATAATTTGCTTCAAAATGAAAACATGTCTTGGCATTTCATTAGAATTGTCTCCTTGAAATACCAAGATGTGTTTTCATGGGAAAATAAGAACAAATTGCTATATGTGTGGCCTGTTTATTGTTTTCTGCAACATGATAAAGGTACCACAAAGTTTGTATTGCTTTTTGATACTCGCTACTTTTGATTTGAATTAGGTTTTAGGCAATTTGAATTGGGTTTTTAAGCAAATACGCAGCTTATCTGGAGCACTGAACTCGTATTCATTATTTTAGGATGCCGACTAGTAATAGTCCCATCAGACAATTCTTCGTGGTGAAACTGGCAGTTAAAACAGAGATCCGGGTCCCGTTTCAATACAACTTTGTAAGGTGGGTGGTGGTCGGGCGAACGAGATGGCGTAAATTAACGGTAGGGGTTCCTTCTTATAGGAATCACCATTTGCCTGGTTTGGCACGTTTTTATCTTTGGCTCTTTAGTTACCTAGGAGTTGAATTGGGTTATTGCCCATTATAAAAGTAGTAAGATTATTACTGATCCTACTGCTTTTGGGAGGGGTCAAGTGATTCTGGTGTGGCGAGGATATGGCATCAGATCAGGATTATTCTGATTTCAGGGCTGAATTGTTATTGTGAATATTCAGTTCTGATTTTGGGATTTTACTCCCATTTGTACATGTACATGTACTTGAACATGTACTTGTACAGGTAATATATGGGATTTAGTTCTAAACCCATTGACCCGGCCTTAAATGACCTTAGCTGTTGATAGGCCGTTAAACCCAAAAATAAAAAAACAAACAAACCATGATAATGAGAAGCAAATTAATAAAAAATCTTCGTATATATATTTTTATCGTAATAAGTTTAGTGAAACGGACCCCAGGGGCCAAATTTAGGATCGTCTGGAAATTTTAATTGATGAATTGAAACTTATTGAACATAGGCATATGCAGCCTATGCTCAATAAATGTAAATCCAGTAATTGTTTACAAGAAAACAATGTTAATGTGAAATTTATAGACTATCATAATTTTGCACTTACGAACATTTTAGTCCTACAAAGTTTAGTGAAACGGGCCCCAGGACTTTTGTGACACGTTTAGAACCTGATAATCCTATACATTTACGTAAAGCAGGTAGAAAACACTATTGGCCGATAAATACCGGATATATGCTGCTTTAACTCTGCGTGCTAGCGGCGAAAACATGGGCTTGGTGTTTGTTTTAATAATTTCGGTCACCATGCGTGATTTTGACGGGGTCTGTATTATTGTAATCGTTTGGGAAAGCTCTATCAAAATATCAACTTCTCACTGCCGTAACTCCCACAGTTAATGACATATTCCGGCTGACGCTTTTTTCGGAAAGATCTGTATCACTTTTGAACCCGACCGTCTATGCCAAATAACCATCTTGATCCAAATAGAGTCTTCGACGATGAATCGAATGAGACCATCCGCGTAAAAATCGCTCGCGAATACCAAGGGCCCAGGTGACATTTCTGAAAATTAGGGTCATCGCGAGTTTCAGAAATGTCACCTGGGCCCTTTGTATTTTTTTCTTTAAACTATCAGTCACCATGCACACTTTTAACGGGGTCTGTTTTATTGGAATCGTTTGTGAAAGCTCTATCAGAATATCAACTTCTCATTGCCGTAACTCACATAATTAATGAATTATTCCGGCTGACGCTTTTCGTGGTGAAATCCCTATAACTTTTGAACCCGACGGTCCATGCCAAACAAACTTCTTGATCCTTGTAGAGTCTTTGACGATGCATCGAATGAGACTATTCGCGTCAAAATCGCTCGCGATGACCCTAATTTTGAGCTTGGGCTGCCTTGGTGTTTTTTTAAGAATTTCGGTCACCATGCGCGATTGTGACGGGGTTTAATTTATTGGAATCGTATTGGAAAGCTCTATCAGAATATCAACTTCTTATTCCCCTAATTAATGAATTATTCCGGCTGACACTTTTCAAAAGGTTAATCAGGGTCAAAGCATGTATATTTCATGTTTATTATTGGTCTTTGCAAGTTTTTGAACTGAAATGTGAAGAATTTAAACGGCTCGCTCGTCACAAAATGCCAGGACACAATGGGTTGTTATTGTGACTAAATCGTACAACAAGCGGCTCCCAGGTAGAAGGATACAGATAATATAAAAGGCGGATGAAATAGTAAAACACAACTGTGTATTTGAGATTGAGTAAGCATGTAAAAACATGAGTAAAATACACCAATACGCGTCTTATCAGTAGCATATTTCATAAAAATAGAAATACAATAACAAAATCAACTGATGTATTATACATTAAACACATACAGAAAACGCACATATACACACACACGCCAATACATAATTACATCATTTAATCATCCTTGAACACGCACAAATACACATGTACAAGTATCGTACTTTATTATGGTACAAAATTATCCTAAAAAGGTACTTTGCGGGAGTAATTATTTATTTGTACTGAACAATTATTTTGTTCATAAAAAGCAAATGCCTGTTTATATTTGACGAGTACAATTATGCAGTATTGATATACTGCATTTATTACATTATCACAGTCATTGTTTTGATTATAAAATATTGTATTGACTTTTTCTTTAAATTAAAATATTATTAATTTATGTATAAATTGAAAATTGCTCCCCAAAGTACACTTAGCGTATTTAGCAATTTTGGTTAACTTGGCTACAGGAGCTCTGCAAGATAATTCAGTTGAATGTGTTACTGTTACAGATGTATGTATATGTGTTGCCTAAATAAATTATATTGTTGCAAGCAATGTGTTTGATTCTTGTCCAAATAATGGTACTGCCGGGTTTGGGTTCATTTCCTGGCAGGGAGCGCGACAGCGAAAGTCCATTAACCCTTTGAACCCGAAATCCCGCAATAGCGGTTTATGCAAACAGTGTAGATCCAGATGAAGATGAGCCGGCTCGTAACGAGCCGTCTCATCAGGATCTGCACTTTTTGAAAGCAATTTTCATATTTTTGAGAACAAACGATACCCCCTTTCATAAATGTACTAGTCTGAAAATCATTTTGTGGCGATTGGATTTGTTGCAAAATTAACATATCAAGATCCATTCCAGTTACTTAGGGGTGAAAGGGTTAATACATTTCCAGAAGCCAAAGGTATGAAACACAAACATTGTGTAACTAACCAGTCAGTATATAATGTAACAGCTCTGGGATCGAGTAAATAGAGAATAGTAGGTTAGTGCCGTGAATGGGAAACAAAATATGGCAAGGCTCAGGAAACGGGATGGGCGAGGCTCTGCCGAGCACATCCCGTTTCCGTGCCGCGACAGATATTGTTTTCCCATTCACGGCACTAACCTACTATTCTATTTATCCCGTCAACACCTACAAATGGCTGTAAAATGCAAAAATAGTATTGACTGGATATCAAAAATGTTTCACGGCACTGTGTTTCACGGCACATACGCACTGTGTTGAAGGGATAAATGTCCAACAACTGACACTGTCACTCCGCCTGGCACATCGTCCTCGTCGTTGACACTTGCTCGGTTCCAATTCAATATTTCGAGCAGCGATCAGAACGAATGTATTTGTTTGGCTTGTGCTGAGGAAGCCTCGATCCAACGAGAAATATTAGTGAATGTCTGAAGCCGTGTTACCATGTATTTCCAGCGTTATTAAATACTCCAATATTCAAAATAAAATCACAACTTTCCGAAACTCGATATCCGCCATTTTATTTTACGGATTTAGCAAAGAATTTGGCATAGTTAGAATCAAATCAAATCAAATTTAATGGCTTAAACATGTAATACAAAGGCTTGATGCCAGCTAACATAAAATATTGATATAGACATACATTCACAATGTACATACACAATTATTACACATGTACCAAACATTATATGACTAGTTCAAGTTAACAACTTGTAAGAACACAATTATACTGTAGTTAGTGACGTCAGTTGTTATAAAAATAAGCTCCGCCCACAAGAATTCATACGCAGATGATATGGAAACGCCCCCGAAACATTATAAAATGCATTTTTGTTCGAAAATTTTGTTCAGAAATGTAATAAATAGGATATTCCATCGTACATAAATATTGATCATCGAGATGCTGAGATGTTGTAATTATTTATCGTGACAAGTCGACTTAAATATCACGACAAGACGAAAACTATGTCGACATGTTGCGTTAAATATCATTCTTTGTCGAAATGTTGAGCTATTTATAACGACATGTTGAGATAAATAATTATTAGCATACAACATTGCAACACGTCGATCCAGTTCCTTATTTTTACCCAAAAACAATATAATAAATATGTTGTGTCGACCAGTCGACACGTGGTTGCAACAACAACAACAAGTACTGGCACTTCCAGAAGCCCTCCGTTTCAAAGTACATATTTCTTGTATTTTGTCCTTATTGTGTAACGTCTTGTTAAGATGCATTTGGTGGTCTCGGTACCTTGGCCCAAACTTCTGTCGTTTTTGCGAAGAATCGATTTCCGTGTCTACGGAAATAGATTCTTCGCAAAAACGACATAAGTATGTGCCGAACTCACGGAACCACCAAATGCAGCTCACGAAGACGCGTTTGCTGCGCCATATTTGATCAAAATCCATTATCTATTAAGAAAAATATCAAATAATACTTACTTTGCAGTGGGCGCACTTTCAACACTTTCAGCCTGTGTTGTTGTTGTTGTTGTAACCACGTGATCATGCATCTTGATTCAGAAATACGAATCAACTGTATTATTAAACAGTTTTTAGCTCGACTATTCGAAGAATAAGTAGAGCTTATGTTGTCACCCCGGCGTCGGCGTCGGCGTCGGCGTCGGCGTCGGCGTCACCGTCACGCCTTGGTTAAGGTTTTTAGTCAACCTTGTATATGGAATACTACTGGCCCTACACCCACCATACTTGCACAACGTCATCTCCTAGTGATGTACATCAATAACCCCTGATCTATATTTGACCTTGACCTACATTTCCTCTTGAATTACTTAGTTAATTCCCCTTGGTTAAGGTTTTTAGTCAACATTGGTTAAGGTTTTTAGTCAAGCTTGTACATGAAATACTATTGTGCATACAGACACCATACTTGGACAACATTTTCTCATAGGGATTTACATCAATAACCCCTGATCTATATTTGACCTTGACCTACATTTCCTCTTGAATTACTTAGTTAATTCCCCTTGGTTAATGTTTTTAGTCAAGCTTGTATATGCAATACTCCTGGCCCTACACCCACCATACTTGAACAACTTCATCTCCTAGTGATATACATCAACAACCCCTGACCTATATTTGACCTTGACCTACATTTAACCTTGAATTACATACTTAATTTCCCTTGGTTAAGGTTTTTAGTCAACCTTGGTTAAGGTTTTTAGTAAATCTTGCACATGGAATACTAGTGTGCATACATACACCATACTTGGACAACCTTTTCTCATAGGGATGTACATCAATGACCCCTGATCTATATTTGACCTTGACCTACATTTCCTCTTCAATTACGTAGTTAATTCCCCTTGGTCAAGGTTTTTAGTCAAGCTTGTAGATGGAATATTCCTTGCCCTACACCCAACATACTTGGACAACTTCATCTCCTAGTGATGTACATCAACAACCACTGACCTATATTTGACCTTCACCTACATTTAACCTTCAATTACTTAGTTAATTCCCCTTGGTTAAGGTTTTTAGTCAACCTTGGTTAAGGTTTTTAGTCAAGCTTGTACATGGAATACTATTCTGTATACAGACACCATACTTGGACAATCTTTTCTCTATGCGATGTACATCAATAACCCCTGATCTATATTTGACCTTGACCTACATTTCCTCTTGAATTACTTACTTAATTCCCCTTGGTTAAGGTTTTTAGTCAAGCTTGTAGATGCAATACTCCTGGCCCTACACCAACCATACTTGGACAACTTCATCTCCTAGTGATGTACATCAATAATCCCTGACCTATATTTGACCTTGACCTACTTTTATCCTTGGATTATTTTCTTATTTCCCCTTTGTTAAGGTTTTTAGTCAAGCTTGTATATGGAATACTCCTGGCCCTACACCCACCATACTTGAACAACTTCATCTCCTAATGATATACATCAACAATCCCTGACCTATATTTGACCTTGACCTACATTTAACCTTGAATTTCATACTTAATTTCCCTTGGTTAAGGTTTTTAGTCAACCTTGGTTAAGGTTTTTAGTAAATCTTGCACATGGAATACTAGTGTGCATACATACACCATACTTGGACAACCTTTTCTCATAGGGATGTACATCAATAACCCCTGATCTATATTTGACCTTGACCTACATTTCCTCTTCAATTACGTAGTTAATTCCCCTTGGTTAAGGTTTTTAGTCAAGCTTGTATATGGAATATTCCTTGCCCTACACCCAACATACTTGGACAACTTCATCTCCTAGTGATGTACATCAACAACCACTGACCTATATTTGACCTTCACCTACATTTAACCTTCAATTACTTAGTTAATTCCCCTTGGTTAAGGTTTTTAGTCAACCTTGGTTAAGGTTTTTAGTCAAGCTTGTACATGGAATACTATTCTGCATACAGACACCATACTTGGACAATCTTTTCTCATAGCGATGTACATCAATAACCCCTGATCTATATTTGACCTTGACCTACATTTCCTCTTGAATTACTTACTTAATTCCCCTTGGTTAAGGTTTTTAGTCAAGCTTGTAGATGCAATACTCCTGGCCCTACACCAACCATACTTGGACAACTTCATCTCCTAGTGATGTACATCAATAATCCCTGACCTATATTTGACCTTGACCTACTTTTATCCTTGGATTATTTTCTTATTTCCCCTTTGTTAAGGTTTTTAGTCAAGCTTGTATATGGAATACTCCTGGCCCTACACCAACCATACTTGGAAAACTTCATCTCCTAGTGATGTACATCAATAACCCCTGACCTATATCTGACATTGACCTACATTTAACCTTGAATTACTTACTTAATTTCCGTTCGTTAAGGTTTTTAGTCAACCTTGGTTAAGGTTTTTATGCAGGCCGCGCCCACATTACCTACATTTAACCTTGAATTACTTACTTAATTTCCCTTGGTTAAGGTTTTTAGTCAACCTTGGTTAAGGTTTTTATGCATGCCGCGGCCACCTTGTTTGTCAAGCTATGTGTACATCGACAACCCTCGTAGTCGAGCTATGCTGTTCTCCTACAGCTCTTGTTAGAAAGGTCTTATCGTGTTTATGAAACTGTTCTAAAGAACTCCCAATGTACATGTGTCATGATGAAAATGAAGAAAACAGTGCTGCAGGGCATCAGATAAGCAGCTCCAAAAAACCGACAATCTGCAATTTTTTATTTAGAATTTACCATGTTTTTACACTGTGCATCTTGAGCACTGATTTTGCATGCAGATAATTAAGATTGACTTACTTGATAACCATGTTCACAAATATTGTTATAAACCCCATTTTCTTTATAATTACACTAGTTTTGTAACATCCATTATAAGGTAACACATTCACAGAAACTTGATCGAGATCGAGTCGTCGATTTGCCATAATTTACCAATGTTTGATGCACTTTAACTGTAAATAACTTCTAAACACTTGGGATAATTCGTTCAATTCAAGCACCCTTTGTTTACAAAATCATTCTATGGTATATATAACGCGAAATCTGATTGGTTGACAGGCAGGAATCCCAGATATTGCAGCTCGAAACAACCTATCAAATGCGACGACATATAGTGGCGTGCGGGAGTGAAAGCTAGTTTTATCGAGCCTCAAATTCGTGGCTCGCGGGACTGGAATAAGATAAAATACCGACCCCATATCGTGGCACGCGGGAATCGGGGACACTGCTAGAGCGACGCGTTATCGGGGCGCTAGGGTGGAATGAGTTAACCTTGAATTACTTACTTATTTCCCCTTGGTTAAGGTTTGTACTCAAACTTGGTTAATGTTTATAGTCAAGCTTGTACATGTATATGGAATTGGGCCTACAGCAACCATACTTGGAAAACTTCATCTCCTAAGTGATGTACATCAATAACCCCTGACCTATATCTGACATTGACCTACATTTAACCTTGAATTACTTACTTAATTTCCCTTGGTTAAGGTTTTTAGTCAACCTTGGTTAAGGTGCAGGCCGCGGCCAACTTGTTTGTAAAGCTATGTGTACATCGACAACCCACGTAGTCGAGCTATGATGTTCTCCTACAGCTTTTGTTACTAAGCCTATTCAGTATTTGCTGCATCATATCTGTATTCGCTCATACGACGATAGAAGTTATAGGCACAGATCGACAAGACGACCACAGCGATTAAGCATACTGTTAGCATGATTACGAGTAGAACTGTTGTTAAAGTTTCTGAAACAGAGAACGCATACATTGTATAAATAGAAGATCTTATACATTAGTGATGATTTAATATGATATTCATTACACGAGTTTACTGAGTTCATAAGAAACAAGGCTATGTCGAGTTTCTTGCGAAATAAGTCACTGCGTTTAATAAATAGACGATCTTACATGAGTTATGATTTAATATGATATTTATTAAACGACGTTGCTGGCTTCATAAGAAACGAAGATATGTCTAGTTTCTTGTGAAATCAGTCAACGAGTTCAATAAATATCGGATCTTACATGGATGATTATTTAATACGATATTTATTGAACGAGTTTACTCATTTCATAAGAAACGAGGCTATGCCGAGTTTCTTACGATATCAGTCAACGAGTTGTATAAATAAAGCATCTATGATCTTACATGAGTGATGATTTAATATGATATTTATTAAACACGGTTACTGATTTCATAAGAAACGAGGCTATGCCGAGTTTCGTATGACATCAGTCAACGAGTGTAACTTCATATACTTATTAGTCATCATCCATATATTCATGCTGGATCCTATGCCCACGGTCAAGGTCAAATGACTTAGAAGTTTGCGTTCCGAAATCTGTGTTAAAGTTTTTAAATACCTTATATCTCTGCAGTCCTAAGTCACATTGACTTGTAACTTCATATGTTTATTAGTCATCATCCATATATTCATTATGTGTCCCACTCATGCGGCCCCTGTGCCCCTATGTCAAGGTCAAATGACTTAGAAGTTTTCGTTAAAGTTTCTGTCAAAATTTGCGTTAATGTTTTCACATACATGTACCTACTATCTCTGTAACCGTCAGATTTGCTTGAAACTTTGTATGCTTATTGGGCATCAAACTTCAAATAAATACACTCTGTGACCATCAAATGCCTCGGCGGGCTCGACATGCGGGCCGCGGCCATTCTCGTATAGAAAAGGCA
Organism: Conchocele bisecta; assembly: GCA_029237695.1. Taxonomy (NCBI): domain Eukaryota; kingdom Metazoa; phylum Mollusca; class Bivalvia; order Lucinida; family Thyasiridae; genus Conchocele; species Conchocele bisecta. The sequence goes on from CM055271.1 coordinate 14,823,292, forward strand.
TAGTCGGGCCTGTAACCTCCTGTATTGCAAGCTTAACCACCCTAGAGTGGAAAACATGTCAGTTACGCTAGCATGCCGTGAGTAGTCATTGACAGTCCAGCGAGCAGGGGTTCGCTGGACTATTTCAATTGTGTATTTTATATTTTAGCTGTGTGTGGGGGTCCCAGGGTCCCGTTTCACTAAACTTCTTACGACTAAAATGTTCGTAAGTGCAAATTTAAGATCGTCTGTAAATTGATGGATTTACATTTATTGAGCATAGGCTGCATATGCAGTCTATGCTCAATAAATGTAAATCCAATAATTATTTACAAGAAAACATTGTTAATGTGCTATTTACAAACTATCATAATTTTGCACTTACGAACATTTTAGTCTTATGAAGTTTAGTGAAACGGGCCCTAGATCACTGAGGCATATTCGATTTGGGGGCGGACTAGAGTTTTGTATGTCTGTTCGCGTACTCTGGGGTCTGTAGTTTTCATATTCCTTTTGACACACCCCAAAGTACTGTTTGCTTTGTTTGTGATGTTTGTGATGTACTGGTTCCAAGAGAGATTATTGCTGATGGTGACGCCGAGGTATTTGGCTGACGCAACTGCTTCTAGTAGCTGGCCATGCAGTGTGTATGAGGACTTGACTGGTGTTTTTGGCATTGTGATGTGCAAGACCTGGCACTTGGAAGGATTAAAATACATGTCCCAGTTTTGTCCCATACTTGAAGTGTGTCCAAGTCCTATTGTAGTGTTTTGCCATCGGCCTCATGTCTGATAGTGATGTATACGGCAGTGTCAGGTGCGAAGAGGCGCACCTGTGACATTATGTCGTCTGGAAGGTCGTTGATATAAACTAGGATAGCCGTTAAGGAAAGCTTTGACCCAGTTTAGTGTATTGTCTCGGATACCGTAACAGTGGAGTTTATACAGTAATTCTTCATGGTTTACTTTGTCAAAGGCTTTACTGTCAGAAGTCTAGTAGGACCATGTCTGTCTGATTGCCAGAACTAGCATTCCTAGTTAGGTTTTCGACTAGTATGGCTAATTGGGTTTCACAGGATCGCTTTTCGGGGAATCCATGTTGTAGTTCGTACAGAATGTTGTTTGCGTTTACGTGCTTGCATATGTTGGATGTGACGATGCGCTCCATGACCTTGCATAGTATGCATGTAAGGGAAATTGGGCGATAGTTTTCCGCTAATGTCTTCTCACCTTCTTTGAAGAGTGGAGCTACATTTGCCACATACCATTCTGTTGGCATGACACCTGTTTGAAGCGGTTGTGTGAAAATTACCTGTAATATTGGGGCGATTTCATCTCGCAGCTGTTTCAATAAGATCGGCTGTAGTTTGTCTGGGCCTGCTGCTTCTTCTATTTTTAGGTTTTTTTAATAGAGTTACAGTACCTTTAGTGGAGATTTGCAGGTCAAGTATGATAGGCAAAGTGTTGGAGTTTATGGGAGTCGTTGTCTGTTTTAGATG
>CM055271.1:14825268-14892947 GCA_029237695.1 Conchocele bisecta
TGAACACGGTTATATATAGTTATACCGATGAAAGCCGAAACACGCCGAATGCCTGTGATTTATGATACAAGCCAGTCCAGTGTGAGCAGTTTCGAACAACGGCAGACATGTAACAATTTATGGTACACGACAGAATAAATTGTATTGTACTGTATTGTAGTGTACTGTCTGAAACTTAATCATGTCAAGACGTTTCTGAACATACGTATGTTATTGCATTTATTCTCGCAGTGCCCGCAATACAGATATAATCATTTAGTAATATTTATTTTACTGATAGTGACGCTAATTTTTAATTATTTAAACAAATTAAATGCGTCACCTAAAACAATATTGCACATTAAAAAATAAATACAGAGACTAAATAGTAATGTCCGTTAACATTTTAAGGAAACACGGTTATCGCCCCTGATATCAGTGTGGAAATCTATGTCTGATATAAAATGTATAATAATGCCAATCAATACGTAGGGAAATGGTGAATACATATATATTTTGCCAGGAAATGTGTCAGATGATGTCGCGACTGGGCTGGGTAAACAATACATACGTTATAGTTCACATATTGAATTGTTACTAAATTAATTTATTAAAAATTCAATATATGATCTATAACTATTACTTAAAAGTCAAAAGTGTCACTGATTTCTTGTTTCTTTCAGCGTTAAAGGTATTTACTATGTCTGATGACGCAATAAAACAGGGCAACATCGGAGTTTTCAGCGATGCGTCTATAGCGAAAGCTAACGTTCACAGGCTACATGAGATCCATATATACTCCAACAGTTGGAGCCCAAAATATCCCTTCCATAGCGCCGATCTAGCATCACAAGTAGCCTTCAAGGATGGCGTAACGGAGGTGAGTGAGATTCGCTAAGGCCATACCATATCCTTTCTATGTTATGTCCACCAAGTTGACCAAAACCTACCTACGTATCCGGTAACAACTAACAAGGCGTTGACAAAAAACGAAGGTAAATTTATGTTAAAAACACTTTGCAGGGTTGTGAAAGTTTGTACATGAATTTAAATTACAGCCATCAAACTTTAGAAAAAAAGAAAATATTCTTATTAAAGGTACATGCCCACAATGTTCTTTATATCAGAGATATCTTCTGTGACATTTTCTGGGAAAATAAATATTCATTCACCCTTACCCCGCGTATTGATTGGCATTATTATACATTTTATATCAGACGTAAATTTACACACTGATATCAGGGGCGATAACAGCGTTTCCTTAAAATGTTTACGGACATTACTATTTCTTATTTGTATTTCTTTTTTGATGTGCAATGATCATACTTTATAATCTGTCGAAAATATTATTTTGTTCAGGTGACGCATTTAATTAGTATAAATAATTAAAACATATCATGCCTCATTTGCATATGAAAATAGCCTGATACCACCGTATCAGTAAAATAAATGTATATGTATAGCGGGCACTCATAATTTGTATAACTGGTGGAATAGTGACAGAAGTATACACTTATGTAATTCCTATAAAGAACCGTGTGTGGCTACTGAGTGGGCATGTACCTTTAAAGGTACATGTCCACTCACTAGGTACAAAATGTTCTAAATAAGTGTATACTTAGTGGGCATGTACCTTTAAACGTATTAAGTGGACATTCATGAACGGATTTTTTTACTTGGACAAGGCCCCCAATCAGCTTTCATATTGCCAGTAAACAGCGTAAAATAGCATACACATGATTGCGTTTGTTTTTTAATAGAACCACTTTCAAAACCTACCCGCACGAGGACGCTTAACAGAGAAGGAACTTGCTATGACCCAAGGCCAAAACAAAGTGTTACTTTCCTATTACGCTCAAAATATAATACGTAGGTAGGTGGGTAGGAATTTATTTTATTTTGTAAACACTTTTTGTGTTCTAACGACATCAGATGCACGCCCAATTTAGAGTCGTACATGTCATGGCTAACTATTTAAGTTTATATGGTGTATGCTAAACAACTATGTTGACACGACTACTTTTTATGGGACGATTTCAGTGATTGTTTTTTATTTTTATTATTATTAATTCTGTTTTACTAACAACGTTTAGGATCGACGGAAAAATCTAGGTAGAGTCGAGTAACCGGAAACAAACTAGTTTATGCCTAAGATCCACAGGTCCATATGTATGGCAAGCCAAATGCACAATAATTCCTCCGTAAACCATGGTTTGGAGCTTAAACCCTACGGTCTGTTTCACGAAACCTGCCCAAATTGTACGGCTTATAAACAATGCAAAACAATAATATTTTCGATAATATTAAATTTTATCAAAATATTCATTCACCATTACCCCGCGTATTGATTGGCATTATTATACATTTTATATCAGACGTAAATTTACACACTGATATCAGGGGCGTTAACAACTTTTCCTTAAAATGATACGGACATTACTATTTATTATTTGTATTACTTTTTTGATGTGCAATGATCACTTTATAATCTGTAGAAAATATTATTTTTTCAGGTGACGCATTTCATTAGTATAAATAATTGAAAGATATCATGCCTCATTTGCATATGAAAAAATACCACCTTATCAGTAAAATAAATATTACTAAATGACTATATCTGTATAGCGGGCACTCGTAAGTGTTAGAACTGGTGGAATAGTGACACAATTATACACTTATTTAATTCCTATAAAGAAAAAGCCTACTGAGTGGGCATGTACCTTTAAACTTAGTAAGTGGACATTCATGAACGGATTCTTTACTTGGACATGTCCCCCAATCAGTTTTCATATTGCCAGTAAACAACGTAAAATAGCATACACATTGTGTTTGTTTTTTCACAGAACCACTTTCAAAACCTACCCGCACGTGGACGCTTAGCAGAGAAAGAACTTGCTATGAACCAAGGTCAAAACAAAGTGTTCGTTTCCTATTGCGCTAAAAATAAAATAGGTAGGTGGGTAGGATTTTTTTTTATTTTGTATACACTTTTTGTCTTCTAACGACATCAGATGCACGCCCAATTTAGAGTAGTACATGTCATGGCTAACTATTTAAGTTTATATGGTGTATGCTAAACAACTATGTTGACACGACTACTTTTTATGGGACGATTTCAGTGATTGATTATTTGTATTATTATTATTTATTTTATGCTAATAACGTTTAGGATCGGTGGATCCTAAACGTTATTAATATAAAATAAATAATAATAATAAAAAAAATCTAGGTTGGGTCGGGTAACCGGAAACAAACTATTTTAGGCCTAAGATCCGCAGGTCCATATGTATGGCAAGCCAAAGGTACAATAATTCCTCCATAAACTATGGTTTGGAGCTTAAACCCTACGATCTGTTTCACGAAACCTGCACAAATTGTACGGCTATATAAACAAAACAATATAGTTTCGATAATATTAAATTTTATCAAAATTTAATAGTTAGCCTTCTTTTTATTTCGTGAAATTTGTTAGACATTCCATTGTAGAATGTGCCTACTTCCTAGGAATCCCCATGTTCTCCGGCCTAGAGACGTTACATGTAATATGCATTAGTTTGCAATATGTCTACAGGCCATTGAGCATGTATCCATATAATTGTGACACCAGGGCTCCAGATAAGCTGCGTATTTGCTTAAATACCCAATTGCCAAAAGAAAAACAATTGAAATAAGAAGTAGCGAGTATCAAAAAGCAATAACAAATTTGTGGTACCTTTATCATGCTGCAGAAAACAATAAACAGACCACACATATAGTATATTTTTCCATGAAAACACATCTTGTTATTTCATTAGAAGTGTCTCCAAGGAGACAATTCTAATGAAATGACGAGACGTGTTTTCATTTCGAAGCAAACTATTAAATAATTGCTGTCTGTTGATGTGTAAACAGTATTGTGATTTGATTTTACCCAATTAAAATTTTGAAATACCCAATTGCTTCAGAAATGATGGAGTGACAATACTAAATTAACAATTCCTGATCTGGAGCCCTGCACGTGTATTTATTGCAATAAGGGATCGTAGCTAGTTATCGCCCGTTGAATTTATTTATAGAAATCCGGTTCAAATTGTGTAATGTATGGCCTTATTGCATAAACAGAGCAAATATAGCATGGTTTGTTGTGAAAAGGAGTCGATGGGAATTTAACATGGGGAGTCAATTTCCAAAACTTTTTGTTTTTTGATAACATTTTGGAAATTGACTCCGATATAGCTTGAAAATGATGTAACTAAGAAAACAAAAGTTAAATTTTTAAAATCGGTCCACAAATAAAAAAAATTATTTAAGAAAATCTATTTTTTAGCCATTGTTAAATTCCCATAGGAAAATATTTTTTTCGCAATAAAATCAATATTTGATGGAATTTCATCAAATAATTTTGTTTGGGGAGGGCGACATTTTTGTCATTGATAAAAAAGTACTTACTTTTAAATATTTTTTAGATTTAATGTGTTTAATAGCCAAAAGTTCGTCGGCAGCAAAACGTGGAACAGACAGTAGTATTGGTCCAAAGGATCCTACATATCTGCGCAATCTGATCTGGGACTACGTTATTTGCCAGATTCATATTTTCACACTTATTAATGTTATTGCAATCATTGTAGACTCAGATCAGTGCAGTCTGTTCTCAGTCTACTCTGTTCGCAAAACTCAATATTTCTGCTGTTCAGCAAGAAATAAACGCTGAAATACAACAATCATGACGTAAGGACGAGTTATTTCCCTTACACCATAAGAGGTGTAACGTCTGACGCCGGAGGACATACGATGAGTGACCGAGTTAGTTATTTCCCTTTGCAAATATATTTATAGAAATCCAGGCCTGATGTTTATTTTAGTATTTATTTCTTATTGAATAAACTTAACCTGTTGGTCTCGTATGTAAACAGAGTTTCCGTGACCAAATAATGTAAACAATATTGGGGGACATTGGATTTTTCTTTCTTAGGAGTTCGTGAACCTATTGTTTAATTCATGCAGAAACAGTACAGACCGGCTGCAGGTCATGTTCAAGTAGGTCCCACAGCATCCATGCAAATAGTGAAACTAGGACAAACTGGCCTTATTGGATGAGATTCGGTTAAATTATATAGTAAAACTATTTGGTGTGTTCGAACCTCAATAGTCCAGCTGTCACGACTGTGTGTTTTCAGGGGAGGCACACAAAGGGGTCGATATACGTGTTCCCCGGCGGCTCTGTCGGCAACGGCTACGCCAACAGTATATACACCATTGCCGTCGGTGGACTGGGCGTGAACGGAACTCTGCCGAGCTATACCGAGCCGAATGCTTGCACGCTCACCTCGGCGTATGGAGAAGGAAGCAAACTCAGCGATACATATGTGGTCAGTCAGTTTCCACGGTGTTCCGTTTGGGCCATCGTACTATCGTCATCGTGGTATCGTACTATCGTTATCGCAGCATCTTGATATCGTCATCGTAGCATCGTGGTATCGTCATGGTAGTATCGTACTATCGATATCGTAGTATCGTAGTATCGTACTATCGACATCGTTGTATCGTTGTATCGTTGTATCGTTATCGTAGCATTGTGATATCGTACTATCATTATCGCAACATTATGATGTCGTACTATCGTCATCGTAGCATCGGACTATCGTAGTATAGTACTATCGTCATCGTAGTATGACGATTACGATAGTACGGCGACGATAGTACGATGGCCTAAACGGAACACCGTAGTTTTCCTTTCTTCTTTAGTTGCGAGCAGCAACTCTGCAAAACTCCCGTACTTTTCGGTTTTGCAGAGTTACTGCCCGCAACTACTGTCAGTTTGACATTTTATAAGCGGTAACGTACATGCACGATGTTCGTATTAATTGAAATCATAATAATGAGAATAACCACCCACCAGCCTTTGTTTGATACAGACTATACTTTGTGAATTCACACCATAATCAGGGGAGAATCGTATGGAAGCCAATTTTAAAATATATTTATCTCCTAATTAGGATATACTAAGTTCTAATTAGGAGATACTATATCCGTAGTAGGGCTTAGTATCTCCTAATTAGGATATATTATCTCATAATTGGGAAATAAAACATGTTTTAGCATTGACACAGATAGTAAGTCCGAATTAGGAGATACTAACTCCTGATTAGGAGATAAGAAGTCCTAATTAGGAGATACTAAATCCTAATTAGGAGGTACAAAGTCATAATTAGTAGATAGTAAGTCCAAATTAGGAGATACATACAATTAGGCGATACTATTGTTATTAAGTCCTAATTATGAGTTAGTATACAAATATTTTAGCATTGGTACCAGGAAATAAATGTGACCGCAAAGTTTGATATTTTTGCGGCGACGTTGCACAATTTGAATCGGTGTTATTTCGATGTTATTTGCCGCTTTTCACCATGTCAATAAGCCCGAATTTCGTATGACGCGGCCCATATTTAGTATCTCCTGCCGATCAAGAGGGGGACGTTAGTAACACCTTTCATTTATTTATTTCAACTTATGAACTGCTTCACCGATTTATATAATATTTGGCCACACTGTGTGTCTAGGGACGATGTCTTGTTGTGCATACGACCCACGTCCGACCGTCAAATGTGAAGGTCACTGAGGACTTATGCTCACCTTGTTTGTAAGGCTTTGTAAGGCAAATGCGTTAAGATTTGTTTTTATATTTGTTGTATTATCAAGGCTGCCAGTGAAGGTATTAGCTGCATAATAACGATGCCATTGTTGTTTTATTATCAAAGCTGAAAGCGAGGCTATTAGCTGCGTAATAACGATGTCATTGTTGTTTTATTATCAATGCTGCCAGCGAGGGTATTAGCTGCGTAATAACGATGCCGTTGTTGTTTTATTATCAAGGCTGCCAGCGAGGGTATTAGCTGCGTAATAACGATGCCCTTGTTGTTTTATTACATTGCTATTATTCTGCACTTTATTGCTGAACTTCCTGGGGCCCGTTAAACTAAACTTCGTACGAATAAAATGTTGGTAATGTAAGGATCGTCTGGAAATTACAATTGGTGGATTTACATTTATTGAGCATAGGCTGCATATACAGCCTATGCTCAATAAATGTAAATCCAATTATTGTTGACAAGAAAACATTGTTAATGTGAAATTAACAGACTATCACTTACGAACATTTTAGTTGTACAAAGTTTAGTGAAACGGCCCCTGATTCATTAACCGTTTGGTATACACTGCACTGCTGGTTTTACGTGTACTATGCTATCCACTATCTAGACTCCGGTACATGTCTACGGAAACAACGTCATACATTAACGAAAAGATGTTGCAAGAGTTACTAAATTAGCTACAATAGTACCAATAGAAAATATGGCAAAATAAGCCACCGACAACTCAATGCATGTTTGTGTGAGATGCGTAATAAATGGCAGATAACCCACAGACAACTCAATGCAAGTTTGGGTGAGGCGTGTAATAAATGGCAGATAACTCACTGACAATTCCAAGCAAGTTTGCGTCAGGTGAGCAATAAATGGCAGATAACCCACTGACAACTCAATGCAAGTTTGCGTGAGGTGTGTAATAAATGGCAGATAACCCACTGACAACTCAACGAAAGTTTGCGTGAGGTGCGTAAAAAATGGCAGATAGCCCACTGACAACTCAATGCAAGTTTACGTGAGGTGTGTAATAAATGGCAGATAACCCACTGACAACTCAACTAAAGTTTGCGTGAGGTGTGTAATAAATGGCAGATAACCCACTGACAACTCAATGCAAGTTAACGTGAGGTGTGTAATAAATGGCAGATAACCCACTGACAACTCAACGCAAGTTTGCGTGAGGTGTGTAATAAATGGCAGATAACCCACTGACAACTCAAAGCAAGTTTGCGTGAGGTGAGTAATAAATGGCAGATAACCCACTGACAATTCAATGCAAGTTTGCGTGAGGTGAGTATTAAATGGCAGATAACCCACTGACAACTCACAGCAAGTTTGCGTGAGGTGTGTAATAAATGGCAGATAACCCACTGACAACTCAATGCAAGTTTGCGTGAGGCGTGTAATAAATGGCAGATAACCCACCGACAACTCAAAGCAAGTCTGTGTGAGGTGTGTAATAAATTGCAGATAACCCACTGACAACTCAATGCAAGTTTACGTGAGGTGTGTAATAAATTGCAGATAACCCACTGACAACTCAATGCAAGTTTACGTGAGGTGTGTAATAAATGGCAGATAACCCACTGACAACTCAATGCAAGTCTGTGTGAGGTGTGTAATAAATTGCAGATAACCCACTGACAACTCAATGGAAGTTTACGTGAAGTGTGTAATAAATGGCAGATAACCCACTGACAACTCAATGCAAGTCTGTGTGAGGTGTGTAATAAATTGCAGATAACCCACTGACAACTCAACGCAAGTTTGCGTGAGGTGAGTAATAAATGGCAGATAACCCACTGACAACTCAATGCAAGTTAGCGTGAGGTGAGTAATAAATGGCAGATAACCCACTGACAACTCAAAGCAAGTTTGCGTGAGGTGAGTAATAAATGGCAGATAACCCACTGACAACTCAAAGCTAGTTCACGTGAGGTGTGTAATAAATAGCAGATAACCCACTGACAACTCAATGCAAGTTTGCGTGAGGTGAGTAATAAATGGCAGATAACCCACTGACAACTCAAAGCAAGTTTGCGTGAGGCGTGTAATAAATGGCAGATAACCCACTGACAACTCAATGCAAGTTTGCGTGAGGTGTGTAATAAATGACAGATAACCCACTGACAACTGAAAGCAAGATTGCGTGTGGTGTGTAATAAATGGCAGATAACTCACTGACAACTCTATGCAAGTTTGCGTGAGGTGTGTAATAAATGGCATAACCCACTGACAACTGAAAGCAAGTTTGAGTGAGGCGTGTAATAATTAGTGTTTATTCAACTACTATTTTGAAATACCGGATATATTTTCCGAGAAAACCGTTTCTTTGTCGGATGTAAAGGGAAATAAATCAGGCATTTCAAAATGGTAGCGGAATAAATTGTGTATTACATCCTATTCGAAAAATGTGAAATTTGCAATTTTGACGTTAGCGTTGTTTCTTCGTCGGTAATGACGTCAAAACGTGACGTCAATTACGTCTCGTGAACGTCTAAGAGGAAATATTTCCTTTAAGGAAATAAATCCTACAAGAATCACGGTAAATCTCTGGGTAGCATGTAATATATAACATATCTAAAAACACAATCATTATTCCGATTTTCAGGTGACGGCCTCGTTTTACACCCCGCCCTGTACAAGAGACTTCAAAGGAACGTCCGCCTCTACGGCTATTGTCGCCGGAATTGTCGCGCTGGCATTGCAGGCCAAGTAGGTTACATCATGTTGGAATGGCGAACAATGTAGATCCTGATCAGCATGTGACGATGTACGTGCCGATTGGATCTGGATCTGGATCTACAGGGACTCAAAACTTGTCAAATTACTTAGAAATTTGCGTCCGTAAGATTTGCGTTAAAGTTTTCGAGTACCCATTATCTCTGCAACCGTAAGTCGGATTGACATGCACTTCTTTACCATCATTCATATTTTCATTCCATACCACACCCATGCGGTCAAAGCACTTAGAAATGTTCGTTAAAATTTTGTAAATACTTGCGTTTTTATTTGTCGTTCCATGCGGCGCCCCGGGGTATACGTGAGTCTCTGCTCACTTTCTGTAGTTCCTTTCACCAAACATTTTGATATTTCACATATGCCTTTCTCTAATGATTCTCTATACTACAGTGACAAATCCACGACGCTCAGACTCCCGCTAAGGTCAAGGTCGCAGTCTTAGTGCTTTCATACAATTAACGTTGGCGGGAATTTGTTATAACTTCTGTTTCCTTTCACCAAACGTTTTGATAGTTAACACATGTCTTTCTCTAATGTGTCTCCATCATGCTGTGACAAATCCACGATGCTTCGACCCCCGCTAACCCCAAGGACAATGGCACAGTCTTAGTGCTTTCATAAACTTAACGTTTCCTTTCACCGCTCTTCTTGATATTTTACACAGCCCTTCCTCTAATGGTTCTCTATCATATTATGCATTACATAAGCGTTATGTATTGACGGTGTAGTAGTAACTTCCAAACTAACGTCAACGCCCTACAGATTATTGGTATATTTCAGTGAGCGAAATTGAAACGTTATTCCGCAAGTCTTTACCGTTGACTATGGTGTAGCGGTATACTGCAACCTCTTGCGTATAAAACGGAATATTTAAACCGTCTATAAATTCATAATGCAAACGCCCATTCGACGTTTTGCGTTTACATCCCATTGCAATACATTAGACCCACGCAGCGTCGCGCGATGTTGCTGATTGGTTAAAGTTCGCAACGTCGCTGTTCCAGGAATTGTACGAAATGACGTAAAACAAGATTACTGTTAATTTTGGTTATAAACAGTTTTGAAACTATCAGAAAATGCAGTGTAAATACAGTGGAACCTGTGTTAAAGACCACATCCGAATAGCAATCACCTGGCTGTAAAGGCCACCATTGTGTTGTCCCAATGGCACAATTACTATATGAATAAAGACCACCTGTGAACAAAGGCCAGAATTTTCACTTCCCGTGTCTGGCCTTTGTTCACAGGTTTGACTGTATAAGTAATAAAACCACGGGCTTTGCATTTACTGGGGTGAATAATACATTTGATCTGTTTAAAGTTTGCGAGGAGTCCTTCTTCGGACTCCTCGCAAACTTTAAACAGATCAAATATGTAAAACCCCGATAAACGCAATAGCCCATGGTGGTATTCATTAAAAAACGTGCAGCTAGAAACGTGCAAGTCTATCATTGTGTAGACAGTGTGATTGACGTTGAACGTCATTGCAGTGAGTACCTGACGTGGAGGGATGTACAACACCTCATTGTGAACTCGTCCCGACACACGGGCCTTCAAACGTCACACGAGTTCAGACCGAATGGTGCCGGCAAGTACTGTAAGTTTAGTATGGTGGTTGACTAACGTTTTTTTGGTTCTTCGTTGCCAACAAATGCTAATTAGCTTCAAGGATGTTTACAGAAACGTGGCGATGAAACGAAGATTAAGGGGTGCAAATTAACGTGGCGTAACGTTGCGCGTCGTAAATTTACAACCATGTCAACACTACAGACCTCTTTAGCAGTGATTGCCAAGAGTGTAGATACAGTTGAGCTGGCTCATAACGAGCCATCTTTTGCAAATAATGCTAACAGCTGGAAATCATTGATACCGATCTTTTTACTAAAATCTCAAAGCAAATGTGATTAATTTCAACACTTGCCCGATGTTGTTGATAACTTTCTAAATAATTTCTGTATTATTTTACCTGCTTTTGAAAAAAGCTTGATATTGTGATTATACATATATCTACTGTCTGTTTCACGAAACCTGCCCAAATGTTACGGCCATATAAACAATTCAAAAACAACATTTGTTTCGATAATATTAAATTTTAGCAAAATTTAAGAATGTGCCTTCTTTTTATTTCGTGAAATTTGGTCCAATATTTATTTTATTGCGAAAAAACTATTTCCACATGTTAAATCCCCATAGACATCTTCACAGAGTGACGATGTCTATGGGGATTTAACATGGGGACATGTTTCTAATTTCAGAAATAGTGCACCGATTTTCAAAATGTAACTTTTGTTTTCTTAGTTAGATCATTTCCAAGCTATCTAGCTAGGTTTCAGAATCAATTTCTAAAATGTTTCGTTTTTCTACTCCTCCTCCAGGTTCTCCACCTATTTTTTCCCCATGTTAAATTCCCATAGAGAACTCATTTTTCGTAATAAAATCAGTATTTGACCAAATTTCACGAAATAAAAAGAAAGCCCATTCTTAAATTTTGATAAAATTTAATACTATCGAAAACAATATTGTTTTTGCATTGTTTATATGGCCTTAACATTTGGGCAAGTTTAGTGAAACAGACAGTAGTAGATATACTGTGCCAAAATGTATACGAATACAATAGAAATGTTTTTCTAATGCACTCTATAAATATCACGCAATCTGATTGGCTGGTGGTCATACATTACAGGTATATCATTGTTGATGAACGGTCGCAAATTATTTCAATATGTATTTCTACGCCAGTAGTAAACGAGTGCATTAGAAATAGGTTACATGTAACTACATTGTAATTTTGAAAATTACAATACAGTTAACTACGGCAGCTTAAAAGAGACATGTGCAAATTTGTTTCTATGTCGTTCACACGACATAGCATCACATAGCATCTCGTTCCCACGAGATATGATCTCGTTCCCACGAGATAGGATATCGTTACCACGAGTTAGCTATGTCGTTCCCACGAGATAGCATCTCGTTACCACGACATAGCATCTCGTTCCCACGAGATAGGATCTCGTTACCACGAGTTAGCTATGTCGTTCGCACGACATAGGTAGCCAATGAAAATGCAGCATAAGTACCGCCATATTATTTATTACAGCCAGCATGGCCAGAGTTGAATATTTCAATCGACAGTAAGTCATATCATGTATGTTGGGAGGTTTTGCTCGGAAGTTGTCTAACTATTCGATCCTTTCGCACAATTTCAGTCACTTTCGTCCTACCAGCAAAGGGTTATCTCCCTTACTAAAGTGTTTCTGCCATTTGTCTTTAGTCTTGAGAAAACAAGCATGGCCGAGCCAGTTCACTGATTCGAAGATTATTAAACAGTATGCTTATTGCAGATTAAACAGTAGGTGTATGCACACTCCCATGCTACAATCTACTTTCTGTTTCAAATAACTTTGTTGGCGCTAGATTTTGAAATGGCAAATTAGTATATTTACCCTAAATTGGCCTAATATCGACAGCGTCATAGTATCGACACCCACATATAATGTCAATGCACCTAAATTTTAAAAACATATATTATGCAAGCTATTGTTATTTATTTGGCAATCTATGACAATAACCACACACCTAGACATTAACACCATTCATTATGTGTGTGCAAAACCACAGACGATGGGCATGTTGATAGGATTGTGTACATGAACATCTGAGAAAACAAAACATGTTTTTTCTTGGTAAAAAATTGTATTGAAATCAACAATATAATGCTGGTGTATGTTTTTAAATGTAAACTAGGGTTCAATCCAAGTGTTTATACAGTTAGATGCTGTATATTTTCAGTTTTATTGAAAAATATAAAATGCCAATAAACAATTAGCAGCCATCACAACCCAACTTTTTATTTGGTCGGTGATGTTCTCGACTACCGTCCGTCCGTCCGTCTGCATATGGACGGTACGGGAGTAGATTTCAAGAGTTACCGTTCACAACTACAGTTAATTGTGAACGATTTTATATATTTTTTAACTGAAATGAGTGTTAATATTATGGAAATAACATATTCAAGTAATTATGACATACATTTACAAAATATGTGACCTGATAAAGTAAATTTAGGCTAAAATTAACAAGTGACCCAGTAAGTGGCAGCCAAATTCAACGTGTAAAAGTTAAGATTGAGTCCATAAAGGCAAAAATAAATTTTCTAAACCTTCTACAATGGTAACAATTGTTT
This sequence comes from Conchocele bisecta, assembly GCA_029237695.1. Lineage (NCBI taxonomy): Eukaryota > Metazoa > Mollusca > Bivalvia > Lucinida > Thyasiridae > Conchocele > Conchocele bisecta. The sequence continues at coordinate 14,838,796 of CM055271.1, forward strand.
CAAACTTATTAGTTTGTATTACTTTTATGATACTAATATTTTTTCAGCCGGAAAATATCTCAAATATGTCAAAATTAACTGCTAAAGTGTGAATCGGATCAGATTCGCTAAATTCTGCAGGGGAATCCTATGAGTGGAATTTTAACTCTGGCTATGGACGGTACATGAGTAGATTGCAAGAGTTACCGTTCGCAACTATCTGTTTGAGAATGTACTTCACGTTGTTGTACGAGATGTTAACTGCTTATTCTCCCTACCATAGGCACGTGATCGTTCCCAGGTTCGGATTTTGGGATGTATTGTGGGGCTGTCACTGGGGGTGTTGTGGGTGGTATTACTAAGGGTGACTGAAGTGTGACTGGGGGACTGAAATATCCCTGAGGGGCTAAGTGAGACTATGTATGCCACTGTAACACTGGGTAGTACCAGAATGTAACCACGGTGTGGTTGAATTGTGACTGGGGACTGCACTGTGACTGAAGGGGACTCAGTTGTGACTGAAAGGTACTAAGGAATCACGGAGGGCTATTATAGGTGACACTCGGGTGCAAGTTCAACTATCACTCAGGATTTTACCAGGTATGGTGCAATCCGGCTTGATTTATTTTACGCCAGAGGGCCAGTGTGTTGAAAAGGGAAAACAAAGCCAGTTACATTTCAATAATTTATCATTGGTACTGTTTCACAATAGTGCATGCAAATACAAGGTGAGACAAAGTTGTTGACAGAAGAAACAGTTTATGGAGTGTAATAATTATACCCTACGCAACGAGTTGTGGGGGGGGGGGGTATACTGGAGTCAGGTTGTCCGTCCGAGATGCTATGTCGTGGTAACGAGATGCTATCTCGTGGGAACGACATAGCTAACTCGTGGTAACGAGATCCTATCTCGTGTGAACCAGATTCTATCTCGTGGGAACGAGATGCTATGTCGTGGGAACTACATATCCCACGACATAGCTAAGTCGTGGTAACGAGATGCTATCTCGTGGGAACGAGATGCTATGTCGTGGTAACGAGATGCTATCTCGTGGGAACGAGATGCTATGTCGTGGTAACGAGATGCTATGTCGTGGGAACGACATAGAAAAGAAATGTGCGCATGTCCCTTTTAAGCTGCCGTAGTTAACCCGATAGTACATCGTACTGCACAAAGCTCAGCAGTAAGCTGACAGCAAAGCGATACAAGTATTATAATGCTGATAGTTTTGATAGTTTCCATGTATAAACACACACACTGGGTTCCCACTCTTTTGGGAAGATAATATTCCATGACTTTTCCATGACTTTCAAGGACCTGTTTTCGAAATTCAAGGACCCATATTTGCATGAATGATGCTGATGAAACGGTGTCGAGTCTGGAATACACTTGTGTTGGGGAGAGAAGTTACTTCTCTCCCCATCACAAGTGTATTCCAGACTCGACACCGTTTCATGTAGTACATGTACTTCAGTTCTGAATTTACAAAATCCCGATTTGGTGCCAGGTGCCCTTACCACGTCAAATCGTTTGGCTTGAAATCACGAAATTGCACTGAAATTTGCTCAACAACATCAATAATTGGACTGGAATCCAAATTCCATGACTTTCAATGACGTTTTCTGAAAAAGAGGCAAATTCCATGAATTTCCAGGCCTGGAATCCATTTTTCCAAATTCCATGACTTTCCATGAATTTAAGGACCAGTGAGAACCCTGCACACACTATCATATTGACTAGCCATGTCCGTGTGTGTGGCAAAGAAAAACAGAAATTTTACACACTACACCAATTGATAATAATCAAACGAATATTGTTTCCAGGTTTCTGGAGCCAATTGTACAACCGGTGTGTGATCGGATCTAACATGTTTACTGTACAGTGTTTTATTGTATATATTCATAAAAGAACAAGTTTGTCAATGATGATAGAGTATAACGACTAATCATCGTTTAATGAAATATCGCACGTGTTCTTAAATACACAATCACATGGTTTGTTTCATATCTGGCAGTTCATGACCATTTCGGCTTCGGATTGCTGCGAGCGGACGAAATGGTGAAAAATGCCAAGGACTGGAAACCTGTCACTCAGCAGATTGTATGTGAAAGACGACCCCAGTTTCCTCCATGGAACCGCAGGTAAAATGGAGAATACATGTAGTAGGTTAGTGCCGTGAATGCGAAAACTATCTGGCAAGGCTTAGGAAACGGGATGGCCGAGGCTCTGCCGAAATAATAACCCCAGCCGCATCGTCAAAATCGGAGAATCGACTAGTATGACAACCGCACATATTAATACGCAGTGATTAGGTCATGTTGACAGGATATCAAAAATGTTTCACGGCACCGTGTTTCACAGCACATACGCACTGTGTTGACGGGATATCATGCATACACTGTTTGTTTCATAATGTACTATGTCACCCTTTTCTGAGCCAGTCCGTCCGTCACATCGATTTGCTTTACGGTTTTCGGGAATCTACTACAGTGAACCCTCTCTAAACCGGACACCCTGGGAGGTCCCCAGGGTGTCCGGTTTAGAGAGGGTTTATTGTAAACCGGGCATTTGATCATTCTGAGTTGTGAGCTACGCGATCACGAACAGGCATTATCATCTGGGATAAATGACCAAGAAACTCATCAAAAATAAGATCACACTCAGGTGTTTTCCTGGCGTCCGGTTTAGAGAGGTTACACAGTACATGTATATGTATAACCAGAAGGCGGATTGGCTTGAAACGTCATATGCTTGTTAGTCATCATCCGTGTTTTCATTTCTGTGGCCAGCCGGCTCCTGTTCTCGTGGTCAAGGCCAACTGCCTTTTAACAAGTTCGTGTCAATTATTCTTATTTGTCGTTAACGTTTTTTAGATGTTGCACTTATTAGTGTTACTTCTTGTTACACACATATCTAGCTTATACATTAATGTTACTTCTTGTTACACACACATCTAGCTTATACATTAGTGTTACTTCTTGTTACACACATATCTAGCTTATACATTAGTGTTACTTCTTGTTACACACATATCTAGCTTATACATTAGTGTTACTTCTTGTTACACACATATCTAGCTTATACATTAGTGTTACTTCTTGTTACACACATATCTAGCTTATACATTAGTGTTACTTCTTGTTACACACATATCTAGCTTATACATTAGTGTTACTTCTTGTTACACACATATCTAGCTTATACATTAGTGTTACTTCTTGTTACACACATATCTAGCTTATACATTAGTGTTACTTCTTGTTACACACATATCTAGCTTATACATTAGTGTTACTTCTTGTTACACACATATCTAGCTTATACATTAGTGTTACTTCTTGTTACACACATGTCTAGCTTATACATTAGTGTTACTTCTTGTTACACACACATCTAGCTTATACATTAGTGTTACTTCTTGTTACACACACGTCTAGCTTATACATTAGTGTTACTTCTTGTTACACACATGTCTAGCTTATACATTAGTGTTACTTCTTGTTACACACGTGTCTAGCTTATACATTAGTGTTACTTCTTGTTACACACATGTCTAGCTTATACATTAGTGTTACTTCTTGTTACACACATATCTAGCTTATACATTAGTGTTACTTCTTGTTACACATATGTCTAGCTTATACATTAGTGTTACTTCTTGTTACACACATGTCTAGCTTATACATTAGTGTTACTTCTTGTTACACACATGTCTAGCTTATACATTAGTGCTACTTCTTGTTACACATATGTCTAGATTATACATTAGTGTTACTTCTTTTTACACATATGTCTAGCTTATACAGGGTATGGGATCACGTGGTTTCCGAACTGTGTGATGTTTTACGTCCTGTCATTAGGGTCCCCGCCGAAATTCGGCGGTGCTCTATAGGTTTCGCTCTGTCTATCAGTCTGCTGTCCGTCCGTTTATTCTTTGGAAGTTTTTGTAAAAGTTTCTCAAATCACCTTTAGGAGACCTAGGTGCGTCGACAGACCACACTTTCTAGCTATATTGAATTTTATCTAAAAAAAATCCTAACAAACGGGCGGGTTTAAATGATATGCAGTGCACCATATACGATAATTTTCTACTTTTATAGTCACACTAAAAACTATGTTAAACCTTGTACTTTTCACGAAAAATGGAGTACGGTTTATTTTGACAATTCACATGCTCGAGAATTCTGCTTTGTTGACAATATGATTAAGATTCTCCGGCAAAACTATAGCAATATTTGGCCGAGTATATACGGCATGTGTGTGCCATGTTGCAACAAAATTGGTTCTACTGTTTAACACTATTGAAATAAAACCTACTAAAATGACGTAAATCATTAAGTGACACTTTTCAGATACCACGTGTTATCAGTTACACAACCGGCTACGTTAATCTTGCCAAGATCATCATTCACCGTTTCTGGACATGTATTGGCAATACTAACTCGCAATCAAGCAATTTGATTGTCTGTATCACAGCTCAGGCTCATATAATCCAGTTGCTGATTGAAACACAATATTCAAGTATTTTGTGAAAAAGAAGTTGAAAAATATTGTCAAGACTAGGGCAGGCGGTAGTGTACGCTGGCTGTGTTTAATGTTTGTACTTGTTCAAATTGATTCTATAACTATTACAAGGTGCATGATCACGTGCTTACAACAACAACAACAATGGCTGAAAGTGTTGAAAGCGCGCCCACTCCAAAGTAAGCATGTAATAGTTACTGCCCTAATCGAGGTGTTCATGTGTTTCAACAACCTACATGTGCCCGCGGCTCGGTGTTCCATGGACACATGTAGGTTGTTGAACACCTCGATTAGGGCAGTAACTATTACATATTTTCCTTAGTAGGCAACGGCTTTTTATGAAACATGGTGCAGCAAACGGGTATTCATGAGCTGCATTTGGTGGTCCCGGGTTCGGCACATACTTATGTCGTATTAATTTTGCAAAGAATCGATTTCAGTGTCAGTAGACACGGAAATCAATCGATTCTTCACAAAAACGACAGAAGTTTGGGTCAAAGTACCGAGACCACCAAATGCAGCTTAACAAGACGCGTTTGGTGCGCCATATTTCATAAAAATCCGGTATACATAATAAGGACAAAATAAAAAATAAATACGCACTTTGAATCGGAGGGCATCTGGAAGATTCAGTACGTGTTGTTGTTGTAACCACGTGGTCATACACCTTGTATTACTTATTGCCGTGCTACTACAATAGTTAATACACATACTTATGAACAGGTACGCCGTGCAATTCGTACCCGTCCACTGCTGCTCCAAACCCGGCACGTGCATCCACACTTTGGAGCATGTCGTGTTGGCCATAACGTTCAAGGTAGGAATGAACAGAGCCCCGCAGGGGACATGGATTTTTGTTTCGTTCCCACGAAATAACACTTCATTCCCTCAATTTAACAATTCGTTCCCTCGAATTAACAATTCGTTCCCACGATATAACAATTCGTTCCCTCAATTTAACAATTCGTTCCCTCGAATGAACAATTCGTTCCCACGAATTAAAAATTCGTTCTCACAAATTAACAATTTGTTCCCATGGGAACGAATTGTTATTTCATGGGAACGAATTGTTAAATTGAGGGAACGAATTGTTAATTCGTGAGAACGAATTGTTAATTCCTGGGAACGAATTGTTAAATTGAGGGAACTAATTGTTATTTCGTGGGAACGCATTAATAAAAAAAGAATAATACGCCCCCTGCGGGGCTCCGTAGGAATGTATGCTATAAATAGTGCATCCCATCGTGGGTGAGTGTGGATATTGTTGACCCGAGGAAATTATGTTGACTGAGCCTTCACAATTATATGTTATTTGATGTGTACGTGGATATATGCACGAGTTTCACAGCGCGGCGGAACGAGTGGCATATATCCACATACAATATACGCACATCACTCGCAATTTATATGCACCTCAAAACTATAGAAAACATAATGAAAATACACAACGTAGCGGTGATTTAGCAGGAACTATATTATTGCAAGGTGAAACGTAGTTCCGACACAGACCAATATGAACTCACTAGACGACACTATATGGAGAAGATATTGACGGCTTGCGTTCCATTGTGTTTGAATGGGAAAGTACGTATATAATAATATAAATATTGCATTCTTTATGTTTTCAAGTTAACATTCGACTGTCACCCAAGCTGGAATGCATTAAATACCGAACACACCAAGTATCGATCAAAACGCAGCCTGTGTCATCATGGTCATACATAGGACATGATAGGACACATTAAATACATGGTTAGTACCGTCAAATATAAAATATATTCGATTCAGCCTTACATAATACATTTTATACACCAATATACGGCGGCGGCGGCTGGTACAGGCTGTCGGCTCGATAGCTCAAGTTCTACTTATTTTACATCATATTTTGAAATCACCGCGATTTTTGCTCACGTGGTGCATCAAATTGTTAAAGGCATACACATGTGTCTGTGACTGGAGAAATAGGGCTAATGGGTTTTGCGACCAGTCTAGCTCCAGATCAACATGTGCATCCGCACAGTCTGATCAGGATCTGCACTGTTCGCCATTCCATCAATGAAACATCTGCAATGCAGTTAACCGTCAATATAGATCGTTATCAGGCTACGGGAGTATGCTGTTTGATCTGGATATACACTGGTCACAAAACCCATAAGCCCCATTTCTCCAGTCACAGCCACATAATTGAGGCACGCCATGTGATTTTGTACTCTGGGATATCTGCGTAATTTCATTAAATACGTTTGCAAAATTTACAATATTTTTCGTAAATAAAGTCAAAAGTTGACAATATATTCGGAGTACATGCTGAATATAATTCCACAGGTACTCTGAAAATGTTGTCAACTTTTGAGGCCATTTACGGAAAATATTGTGAATTTTGTAAACGTATTTCATGAGGTACACTCCCGCCTGCGAATCTCTTACCAATAATTGCAATCCAGCGGTCCTTGAATTGCAATTCGTCCCCTCTGAAATTGCAGTCTAATTGCGGTCCAATCGCGGTCTCGTTTTTGCGGTCATTCTTTCGCGATACCGTTTCTGCGGTCATTCTATCGCGGTCCAGTTTGTGCGGTCATTCTTTCGCGATACCGTTTGTGCGGTCATTCTTTCGCTATTTGCGGTAAAAACTTACCGTATTATCGTATAGTACAGTTTGTTTACATTATACAAACGTAATATACGAATATTATACAAACATACGATATCCGTTCGTATATACGATATATCCGTACGGATATGGTATTAATATACAGTGGGTCATCGTGCGGTTAAAATATACCGATGCACCGGTTCATTTCCCATGTAAACATCCGGTTTTCATTTCGATCATCTGCCACAATTTTAAGTTTTTCAAAATGAATAAATTTTCAGGTTTACGATACAGAAACAATTTAAAACTGAGGATTGTGAAGTACGGTATCACAGTGCATATACATGTGTGTTAAATACAGTAATTCATCAGTAATTCATCATTGTACTCCGCACCACCGCCGGGGACACAAAAAAATGATCCCCCACACTGTCTGTAACGCAGGATGACGTGGCCGACTGATCAAGTGCTAAACTAGTCATGGTGCGATGGCCGACTGATCAAGTGCTATACTAGTCTTGGTGCGATGGCCGACTGATCAAGTTCTAAAATAGTCGTGGTGCGATGACCGACTGATCAAGTTCTAAACTAGTCATGGTGCGATGGCCGACTGATCGAGTGCTATACTAGTCCTGGTACGATGGCCGACTGATCAAGGGCTAAACTAGTCTCGGTGCGATGGCCGACTGATCAAGGGCTAAACTATTCCTGGTGCGATGGTCGACTGATCAAGTTCTAAACTAGTCCAGGTCTGATGGCCGACTGATCAAGTTCTGAACTAGTCCTGGTGCGATGGCCGACTGATCTAGTGCTATACTAGTCCTGGTGCGATGGCCGACTGATCAAGGGCTAAACTAGTCCCGGTGCGATGGCCGACTGATCAAGGGCTAAAGTATTCCTGGTGCGATGGTCGACTGATCAAGTTCTAAACTATTCCTGGTGCGATGGCCGACTGATCAAGTTCTAAACAAGTACTGGTGCGATGGCCGACTGATCGAGTGCTATACTAGTCCTGGTGCGATGGCAGACTGATCAATGGATAAACTAGTCCCGGTACGATGGCCGACTGATCAAGTGCTAAATTGTCCTGGTGTGATGGCCGACTGATCAAGTTCTAAACTAGTCCTGGTGTGATGGCCGACTGATTGAGTGCTATACTAGTCCTGGTGCGATGGCCGACTGATCAAGTGCTAAAGTAGTCCTGGTGTGATGGCCGACTGATCAAGTGCTATGCTCGGCATGGCCGACTGATCACGTGCTATACTGGGCATGGTGAGATGGCCAATTGATCAAGTGCTATACTGGGCATGGTGCAATGGGCGACTGATCAAGCGCTATGCTAGTTATGGTGCGATGGCAGACTGATCAAGAGCTCTACTAGTCCTGGTGCGATGGCCGACTGATCAAGTGCTATACACGGCATGACCGACTGATCACGTGCTATACTGGGCATGGTGAGATGGCCAATTTATCAAGTGCTATACTGGGCATGGTGCAATGGGCGACTGATCAAGCGCTATACTAGTTATGGTGCGATGGCAGACTGATCAAGTGCTCTACTAGTCCTGGAGCGATGGCCGACTGATAAAGTGCTATACTGGGCATGGTGCAATGGGCGACTAATCAAGCGCTATACTAGTCATGGTGAGATGGCCGACTGATCAAGTGCTCTACTAGTCCTGGTGCGATGATCGACTGATCAAGGGCTAAACTAGTCCTGGTGCGATGGCCGACTGATCAAGTTATATACTAGTCCTGGTGCGATGGCCGACTGATCAAAGGCTACACTAGTCCTGGTGCGATGGCCGACAGATCAAGGGCTAAACTAGTCCTGATGCGATGGCCGACTGATCAAGGACTAAACTAGTCCTTGAGCGATGGCCGACTGATCTAGTTCTATACTAGTCATGGTGAGATGGCCGACTGATCACGTGCTAAATTAGTCCTGGAGCGATGGCCGACTGATCACGTGCTAAACTATTCCTGGAGCAATGGCCGACAGATCACGTTCTAAACTTGTCCTGGAGCGATGGCCGACTGATCAAGTTCTATACTAGTCCTGGTGCGATGACCGACTAATCAAGTTCTATACTAGTCCTGGTGCGATGGCCGACTGATTAAGTTATAAACTAGTCCTGGTGCGATGACCGACTGATCAAGTTCTCTACTAGTCCTGGTGCGATGGCCGACTGATCAAGTTCTATACTAGTCCTGGTGCGATGACCGACTGATCAAGTTCTATACTAGTCCTGGTGCGATGGCCGACTGATCAAGGGCTACACTAGTCCTGGTGCGATGGCCGACTGATCAAGGGCTAAACTAGTCCTGGTGCGTTGGCCGACTGATCAAGGACTTAACTAGTCCAGCTGCGATGGCCGACTGATCAAGGGCTAAACTATTTTTGGTGCGATGGCCGACTGATCAAGTTCTAAACTAGTCCTGGTGCGATGGCCGACTGATCGAGTGCTATACTAGTCCTGGTGCGATGGCCAACTGATCAAGGGCTAAACTAATCCCGGTGCGATGGCCGACTGATCAAGTGCTAAAGTAGTCCTGGTGTGATGGCCGACTGATCAAGTGCTATACTCGGCTTGGCCGACTGATCACGTGCTATACTGGGCATGGTGAGATGGCCAATTGATCAAGTGCTATACTGGGCATGGTGCAATGGGCGACTGATCAAGCGCTATACTAGTTATGGTGCGATGGCAGACTGATGAAGTGCTCTACTAGCCCTGATGCGATGGCCGACTGATCAAGTGCTATACTAGTCATGGTGAGATGGTCGACTGTTCAAGTTCTAAACTAGTCCTGGTGCGATGGCCGACTGATCATGTTCTAAACTAGTCCTGGAGCGATGGCCGACTGATCAAGTGCTAAACTAGTCCTGGTGCGATGGCCGACTGATCAAGTTCTAAACTAGTCCTGGTGCGATGGCCTACTGATCAAGTGCTAAACTAGTCCTGGTGCCATGGCCGACGTAAAAACATGCCGCACCCGCCGAAGCTTTGATAGTATACCCAAAAAATTTAACTAAAAAACACTTTAACCAAAAAAAACTTTATCCTGAATGCACACCAATGTGCCGACTATATCGCTCTCTGTCTGCAAGCGGGCCCAACAAAAACTTTAAGGGAAATTTGACTTTGACATTGGGCACATATAAATAATAATGAAAATGTGGGTGACAAATACACAGTATGTGAAGTTTCGAGTGAATTGGTGAAGATGTTTCAGAGATATAGTGTTCTTAAAGGTACATGCCCACTCAGTAGGCACAAAATGTTCCGTATATCAGAGACATCATCTAAGACATTTTAGGGCAAAATAAACATTAATTCACCATTAATACACATATTTATTGGCATTATTATACATTTTATATCAGACGTAAATTTCCACACTGCTATCAGGGGCGATAACCGTGTTTCCTTAAAATGTTACCAAGACATTACTATTTATTTTTTGATGTGCAGTGATCATACTTTATATTCTGTCGAAAACATTATTTTTCAGGGAATCACATTTAATTAGTATAAGTAATTAAACAATAAGTAATTTGACCTTGATATTGGGCACAGGGGTTGCAGGGGTTGAGCATAGAATGTAAATATGGATGATGATAAACACACATGTGAAGCTTCGAGTGAATTGGCGAAGCTGTTTCTGAGATATAGTGTTCTTAAAAATTTTAACTTACGGTAAATAAAAACCAGATGGCCATGGCCCGCATGTCGAGCCCACCGAGGCATTTGATGGTCTCGGAGTATATTTATTTGAAGTTTGAATTATGGTATGTAAAAGCTTTAACGCAAATTTGAAAGTCATTTTACCTTGATCTTGGGCATGTGGGACGCATGTGTGGGCTATAATATGAAAATATGGATGATAATAAAGAATTATCTGAAGTTTGAAGCAAATCTGAGTAAGTGTTGTGGAGATATAAGGTATGCAAAAACTTTAACACAAATTTCAAAGTCATTTGACCTTGACCTTGGGGCACAGGGGCCGCATGAGTGGGACAAGAATGAATATATGGATGATGACTAATAAGCATTTGATGTTTCAAGTCAATGTGACTTAGGATATGGTATTTAAAAACATACACCGATTTCGGACGGACTGACGGACGTCGTTGTGATCACTAAGTCTCGCTTTCCGCAAGCAGGCTCGGCAAAAAACTACGGATGGACGTCAATGCGCAGACTATATCGCACTGTCCGCAGGCGGTCGCGACAAAATTCGTCCAACCCCTTTTTAAAGGTGCATGCCCACTCAGTAGGCTAAAAATGCTCTTTATGGGAATTGAATAAGTGTATAATTGTCACTTTTCCACTAGTTATAAACATTATGAGTGCACGCTATATATATATAATCATTTGGTAATATTTATTTTACTGATAGTGACGCGCGGTGCTATCGGTATTTTTATGTGCAAATGGGGCATTATATTTTATAATTATTTATACTAATTAAATGCATCAACTGAAAACAAAATTGACAGATTATAAAGTATGATCATTGCACATCAAAAATCAAACATTTTAAGGAAACACGGTTATCGTCCCTGATATCAATGTGGAAATTTTCTTCTGATATAAAATGTATAATAATGCCAAACAATACGTGGGTAATGGTAAATGATTGTTTATCTGGCCAGAAAATGTCTCCGATGATGTCTCTGACATAAAGAACATGTTGTGCCTACTGAGTGGGCATGTACCTTTAACACTAGCTCCGCACTGTCCCGTGAGACCTATGCATGTGTTAAGTTTCATAAAAAATATTGTAAAGGGTGTTATGCTCCGGACAAATCAGTGCGCGAAAAAACAAAGGGAGATAACTAAACTAGAAAATGTGTTCATAGAACACGGATACCCCACATATCGCTTTGATAGTAAACAAGGCAAAATGCCAGTGTCCAAAAGGGAGAGATAATCCATGACACGGGGTTCGAATCAAAAATCGAAATAAACTTTCCGCATCTACTCATCATAAGGAAGCTACATATCAAATTTCAGTGCTGTAGCTATTACAAGGCAAAATTACGAGTTACAAGGCAAAATTTTCAAATTATAATTAAAAAAGGGGGAGATAATCAACGTCTCGCGGATCGAATCAAAATAAACTTTGCAAATCTACTCATCATAAGGAAGCTACATACCAAGTTTCAGGTGTGTGTGTGTGTAGCTATCAGGGTTTAAAGTTTTACGAGCTACAAGTCAAAATTGGAAAATTCTAACTTGAAAAGGGGGAGATAATCCATGACCATGGGGTCGAATCAAACATACATGTACCAAGTTTCAGGTCTGTACCTATTACGGTTTAAAAGTTTTACGAGTTACTAGGTTGGTGACGGACGGAAGAACGGACAAGGGTAGCACTAAATGCCCCCTCCACTATCGTGGTGGGGCATAAAAATTAGTGAAGCAAAAGTTGTCATATACAAGTAACTTACCTTAATTCATCAGTTACACATCAGACGATGAATGAACTTTAATTCTGGCGTAGAATATTAAAGTTATTCATTATGTTCAATAGTGCTGCTTTGACATGACGTGAAATTAAAACATGCATGACATGATCTGGAAGAATAACCACAGACCAAGCACGTATATTCAGAATCACGTCTGTCGGTTCTTATCCAGCTCCGATTTCTGTCACCTGTCCACAAAATCCAGAATCCAACATTTTTGCAAATTTAATCCTCTATGTTGGTGTACGTTAGAACAAAATGTCACTTAGTATATTATCCAATGCGGGTTGTAATCTCTTGTTTCTCTAAATAAATGCGTCCAATAATCCCTGTAGCTGCTACGTGATAAAAAATGTTAAAGGTTCTGTCAGCGCCTCACATATTGATCTTAATATCCACCATTTTGATTCCAAGTACCAGAATAATGATGTTTACATGCACCGTCGTAGTGTTATCTGTCAGATTCCGTTGTTTATTTTATCAAATTGATGGACAAATTTGTGTCAACTAATGTCGCCAAGAGCATAATCTGTGACGTTGACTGTAATAATTTGGCATAACTTCTAGCTTGTGAATTTTCGGTTGAATGAAGTGATCACTATGATGCATAAGTGTGTATTTGTGTCCGGTTTGCTCAGTAGGTAGAGCGATGGTGTGGTAAACCAGAGATCCCCGGTTCGATTCCGGGCTGGTGCGCATCTTTCTCACCCTGTGACATTTAGCGCCCAACGTAGTTGCGGGAAGTAACTCTGCAGAATACTCCCGCATCGTCCGTACCGAGAGTTATGGTGCTCTCCATAGGTTTCCCCTGCAAAGTACCAAATAACATCCGATTTGCACTTCAACTATTAATTGCGACATATTTTCTGTATTTTTCAATTGAAAGAAATGTCAGTATTATACTTATTCATTTCTGTGTAAAAAGTACAGAAAAATATGTCACAATTAACAGCTAAAGCGCGAATGAGATCCGATTCGGTACTCTGCAGGAAAAACCTATGGAGCACCGTAACTCTGGGTACGGACGATAATTGAGAATTCTGTTGCCCAACGGAGGCCCGCGACTGATAAATACTCCCAAAATTGTACCCAAACATATTGAATTCGGAGACAAAAATTAAACATGGAATTCGAGGACGAATTTCAATTTGGCGGAGAAGAATGTCACAATACGCAACTGACTATGGGGATGAAGTGTGTATGAGCTGTGCCTTGTTAGCTTGCTCGGTAGAGCCATGGGCATGGTACGGTAAACATGAGGTCCCTGGTTCCATTCCGGGCCGTTATTTATCTTTCTCACTCTGTGACACAAGTAAACCGTTTTATTTTAAAGAAATGGCTATCACCGGAATAAATATTATCTTCACAAAATTTGATTCGGGCCAATAGAAACCAACAGCCAGAACAGAACGTTTGCAGTAATAGAACTCTAATTCCAAAATAAATTTTTAGTAGTTTGACAGTCTGTGTACATGTATAATGGTGCATTGAATTTTTTTTTTATGATCAGGTTTCGAAAATTAAAATATGCTTTTCTTTTAAAATTATTATCAATATGTTCACCATGTTATTATGGTTAATATGCAATTCACAGTCTCCTTGCAGCTTGAAATTGAAAGACATGAAAAGTTGTGTTGATCTCAGAAATTGTCATGTCGACTATAGGATCGCGTCGAAATAATGTTAACAGAATAGGAAAACGTAATTTGATACCGACGAAAAAGTAAACAAACGCAAAATTGATGCTTAGTTTTGCAATATTATACCGTACACCACACATTATAATTTGATTTTATATGAAAATAAATATATTGTGAGTATGGTGGTGTCTATTAATGTGTTCTTGATATTCGGAACGGCAATGACGACATTCTTTTTTGTCCAAGAAATTGTCAAGGTCAAGGTTTCACTGTTTATCTCGCAATAACCCGCCGATTTATATTTGCGCACCAAAAATCAGATCACCAATACCGCTGACTTTCTAGTCACTTTGAATGAAATAGATGGGATACAAGTTTGGATTGGAACACGGAATCCGATACGTTTGTCAACTATTTCGATTGTATTGCCGCATTGGTCAAGCAGAGCGGTCCGCTGGTTTGACCGCAGAACGCAGCGTAAAGCGGTCATTCTTTCGCAGTTTAAAGAAAAAAAGGAGCGTGAACTGCAATTAAAATTGGAGCGCAGCGCTAACTGCGCTATAAGTATTGCAATTCCGCAACCAACTCTTTGGACCGCAGTCACATGATTGCAGTCCGATTGCGGTCCAATTGCAATTAATGGGAACGCGAATTGCAATCCTGCGCTCCAGGAATTGCAATTTGCCTGGTAAGAGAACCGCAGGCCACTCTGTACAAAAACACATGGCGTGTCACAATTTTTCCTGCAGACACCCGACGTAAGGATGGTCTCTATGGAACTCATATCACCGAGACAAACCAAGTCTTACCTAATAACGAAGCACCGTGACCGTGCGGATAGCGCGCACCAAGAAGTGATCACCACCAACCTCACGTCCGTACACTTCTGGGGCGAGAATCCTGAAGGCACGTGGCTCATCCGGTTGATCCAAGCAGGTACTGTAGCCCAATATTATGGAACGCCAAATCTGCATAAACTCAAAATAATAAATAATTAATGCTATCTGTAAATAATTAGAGCTAGCATTAAATATTTAGAGCGCGTTCCAAATCATTTGAAGAGCTCTCTAAATCATTTGGAGCTAGCTCTCTATATTTAATGATAGCTCTAATTATTTAGAGCTCGCAATAATTATTTGAGTTTATGTAGATTTGGCGTTCCATACAATAATTATGTATAACCATATCATTACTTAAAGTAACTATAAGTCTAACCCGAATTTTCTGTCAGTAACACAGGGAGACTTACTTGTAAATTCCGGTTACTTTAACCAGAGCTCTGCTTTTATCAGGTAACCTGCCCTGCATTGACCGAATACGTACTGACTGATAACATAGTGTTGTATCAGGCATTGACTTGACATAAACATCCATTGGTCGGATGACGTCACGTGACGTTACTGAATGACGTCAGTGTAATGACGCAACGCGTTCTGGCCATAGACAACGACGTCATATGTGGTGATTTTCAAGAATAAAACTTTACCTGATAAATAGAATATCAGGCTACTGTCGTTTAATAGCAAGTTTATCAGGCTCGGCTCGGAAACGGTAGGAATTCATCGGCAAGCCTCGGAATTCCAACGCGTTTCCTAGCCTTGACTGATAAACTTGATTTCAATAGACACTAGCCTGGTATTCTCTATGCTATTGTCCTGCACACAACTTGGATTGTCTGAATGATTTACTGTTTAAAGGTACATGCCCACTCAGCAGGCACAAACTGTTCTTTATATCAGAGACATCATCTGATACATTTGCTGACAAAATAAACATTCATTGAACATTACTCCACGTATTGATTGACATTATTGTACATTTTATATCAGTCGCAACTGTCCACACTGATATCAGGGACGATAACCGTGTTTCCTTAAAATGTTAACGGACATTATTATTTATACTCTGTATTTATTTTTTGATGTGCAATTATCATATTTAATATGTCGAAAATATTATTTTTTCAGGTGACGCATTTAATTAGTATAAATAATTAAATAATACCATGCCTCATTTGCATACGAAAATAGTCTGATACCACCGTATCAGTAAAATAAATATTACTAAATTAATATATCTGTATAGCGGGCACTCGTAATTTTTAGAACTGGTGGAATAGCGACACAATTATACACTTATTTAATTCCTATTAAGAAAATGTTGTGCCTACTAAGTGGGCATGTACCTTTAAACTTAGTAAGTGGACATTCATGAACGGATTTTTTACTTGGACAAGTCCCCCAATCCGTTTTTATATTGCCAGTAAACAGCGTAAAATAGCATACACATTGTGTTTGTAAATATTATTGAATAATTATATCTGTATGGCCGCCACTCGTAATATTTGGAACTGATAGAATAGTTATACAAATATTAATTTATTTAATTCCTACATTTTGAGCCTATTGAGTGGGCATGTACGTTTAACATTTAGTAGCAAATTACATGATGTGTGTTTTTATTGCACATTGAATATGATTCCTGAGGAGCCCCGCAGGGGACATGTATTTTTTTTATGAATTCGTTCCTACGAAATAACAATTCGTTCCCTCAATTTAACAATTCGTTCCCTCGAATTAACAATTCGTTCCCACGATATAACAATTCGTTCCCTGCAATTAACAATTCGTTTCCACGAAATGACAATTCGTTCCCTAAATTTAACGATTGGTTTCCTCGAATTAACAATTCGTTCCCAATATATAACAATTCGTTCCCACGAATTAACTATTCGTTCCCGTGGGAACGAATTGTTAAATTGATGGAACGAATTGTTAAGTCGTGGGAACGAATTGTTTATTCGTGGGAACGAATTGCTAAATTGAGGGAACGAATTGTTATTTCGTGGGAACGAATTAATAAAAAAAATGAATTCTACATGTACGTCCCCTGCGGGGCTCCGTAGATTCTGCATGTACTCTGAAAAGTTTGTAAACTTCTGATGCCATTTACGGAAAATATTGTAAATTTTGTGAACGTATTAATGAAATTACGCAGATGTCCGAAGGTACAAAATCACATGGATTTATTTAAACATTTTACAATCACTGCCACACGTTATTCACCTGTGACACAATCCTGATATGCTCTAATATCAGGTTCGACCATGTCCAGACGTTAAACCATGTCCAGCCGTGTTTAAACGTTTGTCGTGGCTGAGGGAACTGTTTGAACCCCAAAACCGTAGGCCACGGGTTCAAACAGTTCCTGAGAGTGGCAAACGTTTACCCGCGGCTGGAAATGATCGACTGTTATTGTTACATTTCCGTCGGAAATATCGTGTAATTCGACCATATATATATGCAGTACTTTTGGTACTTTGATAACCCGTTCCATTCAAACAGCTGATTTACACATACATATTCCGGTGCAGCAGTACACGTCGCGTGATGCAGCCGCATCACATTCAAAAGTTCAATGCCGCCATTGTGAACTGGTCTGGTGACGAAATGTCGCGTTCTAGTACCGTCATGAGAGACATGCATTACGTAGGGGTTGGCGTGGCCCCGGTATGAGCATTTTCTACAGCCATGATCAAACAGCACGCACTGTACGTTTGAACACGGTTGTGAGCGGTATCGAACAACGGCAGTCATATAACAATATGTAAGTATGGCGTTAAATTAAATTTGGACAAACGTGTAACCTTCATATATTAAAGGTCATATGAACAACTTTTTTTTATGAATAATACAATTGGATAATATGCAATAAATGCTGAAAATCACATGTAAAAATAACAAATATTTAAAAAGTTACAAAGGTTTGAACATTTTAATTAGCTGACATACGTGTGTTCCACTGTGAGGTCATAGAAGAACAAGTATTTAGGTTAGAGGAATTTGATTCCTCAAACCTTTTGTTTTCGTTGGTTTTTTTTTTTCTTTTTCTTTTTCTTTTTAGGTTTGAGGAATTTGATTCCTCAAACCTTTTGTTTTCGTTGGTTTTTTTTTTCGTTTTCTTTTTCGGTTTGAGGAATTTGATTCCTCAAACCTTTTGTTTTCGTTGGTTTTTTTTTTCTTTTTCTTCTTTTTATTCAGCCGTCGAGACTACAGCCCAAACCGCTGGTCGGATCGACTTCAAATTTTGTATACCGATTCGCATCAACAGTGAGACGAAAATAACGCAATTTTCAGAATTCTCATGACGTCACTTTTTACGAAACCGGAAGTGACGTCATATATCATATAATTCCCTATAACTTCCTTATTTTCCAACCGATTTCAAAAATTCTTTTTGAATTGTAAAGCTGCGAGAATTCTCTATCTTCGCTTCTCTGACAATGTTTGGCTATCTGCTCAAACTTTTTAATTATCTAACCGATTTCAAATATTTCTTTTGCATTAAAAAGCCAATAAAATTCTCTATCTCCAGTTCGCTGGTAGTTTTTAGCTATCTGCTCAAATGCGCGAGCTACATGCATTTGAAGTTTTTTTTCTTCAATTTTTCAAATTTTAAATGTTCATAACTTTGTTATTATCTAACCGATTTCAAATATTTTTTTTCCATTAAAAAGCCAACAAAATTCTCTATCTCCGTTTCCCTGGTAATTTTTGGCTATCTGCCCAAATGAGAGAGTTGTAGGCATTTGAAGTTTGGTTCTTTCATTTTTTTATTTTCTTTGTTGTTCAACATAATCATGATAATTATACCGATGAAAGCCGAAACAGGTCGAATGCCTGTGGCTGCGGCTAAATCCTTTGATCTTAGCAACGTGTTAAGTTCATGAGGTCACTGTCTAGAGTTGGATGGCACACTTCGCGTGTTAACTCTATGCGACCACTGACCAGCGTTTGTTAAAGGTACATGCCCACGCAGTAGGCACAAAATGTTCTTTATAGGAATTAAATAATAAGTGTAATAATTATGTCACTATTCCACCAGTTCTAAAACATTACGAGTGCCCGCTATACAAATATAATCATTTATTATTATCAATTTACTGTTAGCGACGCGCGGCGGTAACAGTCTATTTTGATAATGTGCGTGGACGACGACTTTCACATCACGGCTTGCGGTGCGCATGCGCAGTATACTACGCGCGCCAGTCGGCTTCCCAATATGTAAACAAGAATCTCAACATGTCGAAACGTCCAGGACGGAAATTGTATGAAACGGCGTCGGCCAAAAAAAAGGCGAAATGTCTGAGGGACAGGCAGTACAGAGAGAGAGATATAGTGGTTAATATTGGCGACCAAATCACCAAATGGAACGAGTTACGTGGAGATTTAGATTTGGACTCGAACTTAAACAATTTTCATTTTATATACGAACTGACATGTGTGAGTGCTTTAGAATCGTCTCAACTTCAATGTCAGACTAGGGGGTTAACGGTACACATTTCGTAGAACGTTATATAATGAAAAATGCTTAGGATAGTCAAGCGATTCTGAAAATACAAAACTTTATTTTTTCAATTTCATTGGAATTGCATCAATTTTTTTTGAGTTTCATATGTTTTCGTCATTGGCAATGACTTCTAATCACTTTGCCAGTGTACGTTTGTCAGTACATCAAGCCTCAAACCGTTGATACAGCTTCAGCTGCTCTAGTTAGGTTTGAGGAATTTGATTCCTCAAACCTTTTGTTTTCGTTGGTTTTTTAGGTTTGAGGCGGCTTTCAGCTGCGCCGAAAACCTATTGTATTCGTTGGTTTTTTTTTTGTTTTTTGTTTTTTTTTTATTCAGCCGTTCAGTCTACAGCCCAAACCGCTGGTCGGATCGACTTCAAATTTTGTATACCGATTCGCATCAACAGTGAGACGAGAATAACGCAATTTTCAGAATTCTCATGACGTCACTTTCTACGAAACCGGAAGTGACGTCATATATCATATAATTCCCTATAACTTCCTTATTTTCCAACCGATTTCAAAAATTCTTTTTGAATTGTAAAGCTGCGAGAATTCTCTATCTTCGCTTCGCTGACAATGTTTGGCTATCTGCTCAAATGAGAGAGCTATAGACATGTGGAATTGAGAAAAATGAAAAAAATCAACAATTTCAGATTTTTATTTTATTTTAACGGGTGGTCTTTGAAAACAGTTTCCAATTTGTACAGTAATCTCAGCAACATAATTTTTTGACAGCGTCACGCGGGACATTCATCCGCACTGAAGATGATATTTTTCAGAGCAATGGCTTGAATAGTTCTGATTCTATTGTCTTTCAAACTTGGACGTTTTTTTTCAATTTTTCAAATTTGAAATGGTCATAACTTTTTTATTATCTAACCGATTTCAAATATTTTTTTTTGCATTAAAAAGCCAACAAAATTCTCTATCTCCGTTTCGCTGGTAGTTTTTGGCTATCTGCCCAAATGAGAGAGTTGTAGGCATTTGAAGTTTTTAACAAGAAACGAGGCAAAGCCACGAAGGCCAGGTTTTTTCCAAGCATAGACACTTGGATAACATAATTATACCCACTTTTTGTAGACTAGATGGCCGTGGCCTGCATGTCGCGCCTTGGGGCGAGGCATGGACACTAAAAAAATAGATATAGTAGATGGAAAAACTTTAACCAAAAAACTTTAACCGGACACACGGACGAACGGACGGACGTATGCCAAAATGCTGACGATATCGCGCTTTCCACAAGCAGGTGTGACAATGATGATAAACACCCATGTGAAGTATCAAGGTATTGGGTGAAGCAGTTGCAGAGATATAGTACACGAAAAAACTTTAACAAAAACATTCAAAGTAATTTTGACCTTGACATTGGGCACAGGATCGCGCTTTCCGCAAGCAGGTGCGACAATGATGATAAGCACCCATGTGAAGTATCAAGGTATTGGGTGAAGCAGTTGCAGAGATATAGTACACGAAAAAACTTTAACAAAAAAATTCAAAGTAATTTGACCTTGACATTGGGCACAGGATCGCGCTTTCCGCAAGCAGGTGCGACAATGATGATAAGCACCCATGTGAAGTATCAAGGTATTAGGTGAAGCAGTTGCAGAGATATAGTACACGAAAAAACTTTAACAAAAAAAATTCAAAGTAATTTGACCTTGACATTGGGCACAGGATCGCGCTTTCCGCAAGCAGGTGCGACAATGATGATAAGCACCCATGTGAAGTATCAAGGTATTGGGTGAAGCAGTTGCAGAGATATAGTACACGAAAAAACATTAACAAAAAAATTCAAAGTAATTTGACCTTGACATTGGGCACAGGATCGCGCTTTCCGCAAGCAGGTGCGACAATGATGATAAACACCCATGTGAAGTATCAAGGTATTGGGTGAAGCAGTTGCAGAGATAGTACACGAAAAAACTTTAACAAAAAAATTCAAAGTAATTTGACCTTGACATTGGGCACAGGATCGCGCTTTCCGCAAGCAGGTGCGACAATGATGATAAGCACCCATGTGAAGTATCAAGGTATTGGGTGAAGCAGTTGCAGAGATATAGTACACGAAAAAACTTTAACAAAAAAATTCAAAGTAATTTGACCTTGACATTGGGCACAGGATCGCGCTTTCCGCAAGCAGGTGCGACAATGATGATAAGCACCCATGTGAAGTATCAAGGTATTGGGTGAAGCAGTTGCAGAGATATAGTACACGAAAAAACATTAACAAAAAAATTCAAAGTAATTTGACCTTGACATTGGGCACAGGATCGCGCTTTCCGCAAAAAGGTGCGACAATGATGATAAACACCCATGTGAAGTATCAAGGTATTAGGTGAAGCAGTTGCAGAGATATAGTACACGAAAAAACTTTAACAAAAAAATTCAAAGTAATTTGACCTTGACATTGGGCACAGGATCGCGCTTTCCGCAAGCAGGTGCGACAATGATGATAAACACCCATGTGAAGTATCAAGGTATTGGGTGAAGCAGTTGCAGAGATAGTACACGAAAAAACTTTAACAAAAAAATTCAAAGTAATTTGACCTTGACATTGGGCACAGGATCGCGCTTTCCGCAAGCAGTGCGACAATGATGATAAACACCCATGTGAAGTATCAAGGTATTGGGTGAAGCAGTTGCAGAGATATAGTACACGAAAAAACTTTAACAAAAAAATTCAAGTAATTTGACCTTGACATTGGGCACAGGATCGCGCTTTCCGCAAGCAGGTGCGACAATGATGATAAACACCCATGTGAAGTATCAAGGTATTGGGTGAAGCAGTTGCAGAGATATAGTACACAAAAAAACTTTAACAAAAAAATTCAAAGTAATTTGACCTTGACATTGGGCACAGGGGCCGCACGGTTGGGGGTTAGAATGAAAATATGGATGATGATAAACACCCATGTGAAGTTTCAAGGTAATGGGCGAAGCAGTTGCAGAGATATAGTTATAACGAAAAAGTTTTAAACCAAAAAACTCGAACCAGACGTACGTTAAAAAGTTAACGTTGAAAATGGCTAAGTCAATTACGTAGAAATAATAGGTGAAGGTAAAAAAATGGTCACATGTTGGATAGTGATATGTGGTGGGTACCCCTTGATTATGAGCTGTGAAAGTTTGGAGGTGGTCCTAGGTGGTACAGTACCAAAGAAATGGACTTAAACACGAAAACTTAACATTGTAAACGCGAAAACTTAACATTGAAAATGGCTAAGTCGACTGCGCGGAAAAAATGGGTGAAGTTAAAAAAAAAAGTAACATGTTGTATAGTGATATGTGGTGGGCACCCCTTGATTATGAAGCTGTGAAAGTTTGGTGGTCCTAGGTGGTACTGTACGAAAGAAATGGACTTAAACACGAAAACTTAACATTGTAAACGCGAAAACTTAACATTGAAAATGGCTAAGTCGATTACGCGGAAAAAATGGGTGAAGTTAAAAAAAAAGCAACATGTTGGATAGTGATATGTGGTGGGCACCCCTTGATTATGAAGCTGTGAAAGTTTGGTGGTCCTAGGTGGTACAGTAACAAAGAAATGGACTCAAACACGAAAACTTAACATTGATTGTGGACGCCGCCCGCCGCCCGCCGCCCGCCGCCCGCCGCCCGCCGCCCGCCGCCCGCCGCCCGCCGCCGCCGCCCGCCCGCCCGGCTTTCGCCAATCCAATAGCCTGGATTTTTTTTCAAAAAACCTGGCTAAAAAAAATTGAAATGGTCATAACTTCCTTATTATTCAACCGATTTCAAATATTTTTTTGCATTAAAAAGCCAATAAAATTCTCTATCTCCGCATCGCTGGTAGTTTTTAGCTATCTGCTCAAATGAGAGAGCTACATGCATTTGAAGTTTTTTTTCTTCAATTTTTCAAATTTGAATTGTAAAGCTGCGAGAATTCTCTATCTTCGCTTCGCTGACAATGTTTGGCTATCTGCTCAAATGAGAGAGCTAGAGACATGTGGAATTGAGAAAAATGAAAAAAATCAACAATTTCAGATTTTTATTTTATTTTAACGGGTGGTCTTTGAAAACAGTTTCCAATTTGTACAGTAATCTCAGCAACATAATTTTTTGACAGCGTCACGCGGGACATTCATCCGCACAGAAGATGATATTTTTCAGAGCAATGGCTTGAATAGTTCTGATTCTATTGTCTTTCAAACTTGGACGTTTTTTTTCAATTTTTCAAATTTTAAATTTAAATGGTCATAACTTTTTAATTATCTAACCGATTTCAAATATTTTTTTTGCATTAAAAAGCCAACAAAATTCTCTATCTCCGTTTCGCTGGTAGTTTTTGTTTTTTGGGTATCTGCCCAAATGAGAGAGTTGTAGGCATTTGAAGTTTTTTAAAAAAATTGAAATGGTCATAACTTCCTTATTATTCAACCGATTTCAAATATTTCTTTTGCATTAAAAAGCCAATAAAATTCTCTATCTCCGGTTCGCTGGTAGTTTTTAGCTATCTGCTCAAATGCGCGAGCTACATGCATTTGAAGTTTGAGAACGAGCATATAAACTTAGCCGCCTAGAACAGTGTGTACAGCTGACAAACTTCGAGGTGGAGGCCAGACAGGTATGGTGGGCTGTATCAGACACTGGTTTTATATACGAACTGACATGCTGTGAGTGCTTTAGAATCGTCTCAACTTCAATGTCAGACTAGGGGGTTAACGGTACACATTTCGTAGAACGTTATATAATGAAAAATGCTTAGAATAGTCAAGCGATTCTGAAAATACAAAACTTTATTTTTTCAATTTCATTGGAATTGCATCAATTTTTTTTGAGTTTCATATGTTTTCGTCATTGGCAATGTCTTCTAATCACTTTGCCAGTGTACGTTTGTCAGTACATCAAGCCTCAAACCGTTGATGCAGCTTCAGCTGCTCTAGTTAGGTTTGAGGAATTTGATTCCTCAAACCTTTTGTTTTCGTTGGTTTTTTTTTTTTTTTTTTTTTTTTTTTTTTTTTTTTATTCAGCCGTTCAGTCTACAGCCCAAACCGCTGGTCGGATCGACTTCAAATTTTGTATACCGATTCGCATCAACAGTGAGACGAGAATAACGCAATTTTCAGAATTCTCATGACGTCACTTTTTACGAAACCGGAAGTGACGTCATATATCATATAATTCCCTATAACTTCCTTATTTTCCAACCGATTTCAAAAATTCTTTTTGAATTGTAAAGCTGCGAGAATTCTCTATCTTCGCTTCGCTGACAATGTTTGGCTATCTGCTCAAATGAGAGAGCTATAGACATGTGAAATTGAGAAAAATGAAAAAAATCAACAATTTCAGATTTTTATTTTATTTTAACGGGTGGTCTTTGAAAACAGTTTCCAATTTGTACAGTAATCTCAGCAACATAATTTTTTGACAGCGTCACGCGGGACATTCATCCGCACAGAAGATGATATTTTTCAGAGCAATGGCTTGAATAGTTCTGATTCTATTGTCTTTCAAACTTGGACGTTTTTTTTTCAATTTTTCAAATTTGAAATGGTCATAACTTTTTAATTATCTAACCGATTTCAAATATTTTTTTTGCATTAAAAAGCCAACAAAATTCTCTATCTCCGTTTCGCTGGTAGTTTTTGGGTATCTGCCCAAATGAGAGAGTTGTAGGCATTTGAAGTTTTTTAAAAAAATTGAAATGGTCATAACTTCCTTATTATTCAACCGATTTCAAATATTTCTTTTGCATTAAAAAGCCAATAAAATTCTCTATCTCCGGTTCGCTGGTAGTTTTTAGCTATCTGCTCAAATGCGCGAGCTACATGCATTTGAAGTTTGAGAACGAGCATATAAACTTAGCCGCCTAGAACAGTGTGTACAGCTGACAAACTTCGAGGTGGAGGCCAGACAGGTATGGTGGGCTGTATCAGACACTGGTTTTATATACGAACTGACATGCTGTGAGTGCTTTAGAATCGTCTCAACTTCAATGTCAGACTAGGGGGTTAACGGTACACATTTCGTAGAACGTTATATAATGAAAAATGCTTAGGATAGTCAAGCGATTCTGAAAATACAAAACTTTATTTTTTCAATTTCATTGGAATTGCATCAATTTTTTTTGAGTTTCATATGTTTTCGTCATTGGCAATGTCTTCTAATCACTTTGCCAGTGTACGTTTGTCAGTACATCAAGCCTCAAACCGTTGATGCAGCTTCAGCTGCTCTAGTTTGTATATGTATTTATATTAAGTCTAAGTGACTTTTTTCTCATTATTTTACTAGATCTACATGAACTTGATAATTTATTATGATATCAAATGAAAAATGGAAAAAAATATTTTTATTTTAATTAAAGCTTTTTTTTTTATTGTGATTTTCAAAGTTTAGTTGAAAAAGAATTGCATAAATTTGCATAACATTAACAATTATGAACATTTTTGATCGGATTATTATTTTTACATGGGTTTTTCTGCATGTCGTTTGTATTGAGTTTGTATTGTCCATTATTTACCAGTTTACAAAATATATTTAAAATTTAATTTTTCTATTCATATGACCTTTAAGGTCAGGGAAGTCCTTCTATAGACGGTGCTGAACTGACGTTATATGGAACATCCATGACATCATCAACGGAACGCGCTAAAATCGAGCCCAGCAGCAATCTGGCCCCAGCTTTGCCGACAACAGATGCTGTAGCCATGGCAACCGCGACCTCCGCGACCGCCGCCACCACCGCCACTGCCAGTGTCACGGTCACCATTGACGGAGAAATACAGAAAAAAGACGGTTCTGATTGTGGTGCGTATTACTTGAGACACATTGTGGCAATGACTGGAGAAATGGGGCTTATGGGATGTCTGACCAGTGTAGCCCCTGATCAAATAGAACACTCATGTAGCCCGATAAGGAACTATATTGCTTGTTAAATGCATCACGGGTGTTTCATCGATGTAATGGCGAAAAATGCAGATCATGATCATCTGTACCGATGCCGATCTGGATCCAAACTGGTCGTAAGTCACAGTCACTAGTACCGATACTCAGTTCTACAATCAGTCACGTTTTCCGTAAATAACGTCGAGAATTAACAAATAAATTAGACCTATATGAGTCAGGGTAGGCATACTGGTCAGGGTAGTCACTGTTTGTGATGATGTTAGAGAAACTGAATAAATGATCGTAACCATGTTTTACTGTCCTGGTTGATGAGCCTCTACACTGACCACATGCATTCCGCTTACTTCGGCTCACTTCGGCTGTTTTGGTATTACTATTTAAAGGTACATGCCCACTCAGTAGGCACAAAATGTTCTTTATATCAGAGACATCATCTAAGACATTTTCTGGCAAAAGAGACATTCATTCACCATTACCCCACGTATTGATTGGCATTATTATACATTTTATATCAGACGTAAATTTTCACACTGTATATATTTTGTTATGTGCAATAATCATACTTGATAATTTTCGAAAATATTATTTGTTCAGGTGACGCATTTAATTAGTATAACTAATTAAATAATATCATGCTTCATTTGAATATGAAAATAGCCTGATACAACCGCGCGTCACTGTCAGTAAAATAAATATTGCTATTACTATATCTGTATAGCGGGCACTTGTAATTTTTAGAACTGGTGGAATAGTTACACACTTATACACTTATTTAATTCCTATAAATAACATTCTGTGCCTACTGAGTGGGCATGTAGCTTTAATATACATTTCAAGCTATTACAAGGCGTGGGATCACGTGGTTTCCGAATCCAATTTTCCGACGTGACGTAATCTGTGACGTAATTTTTACAGTATATTTTCAATAACATCTTCCTAACAAACCGACGAATTCGGATATGTAGCGCACCAAGTACGATGGCATATGTGTTTATGGGTGCTCTGAAAGTTATTTACAATAACATATAACTTTAACAAATAATCAAGTAACGTTTATTTCGTACATTCACGTGCTCTAGTTTGTATGTACATTTACGGTAACCGATTTTCGTCAAAACGACAGAATTATGAGATTAAACCACATATACAATAAAAGGTAACGTGTACGTCATTTGCTGCGGTATGTTCCATACAAATATGCATTTCTATTAGAAAGATATTAAAGGATATTAAAGCTATTTATGACCAAATGCGAGAAAATGTCTATCGCACCACGAAAACACATGACATCAAAAAGGTCGGGCCTACTTTACCTAAGCCTCGTTTTGATATCGATCTCAAGCGATGTCCAAGCCAATCCAGGACCTAGAACCCGAAATTCCCATGTGGCAGCTGTAATAAAGCAGTCAGAAATGGCCAAAATGCCATTCAATGTGACTCGAGTAATACCTGGTATCACATAGGCTGTGAAAACATAGGCGCTCAGACACACACAATCCTAACCGATCATGAAGGTTATTCCTGGAATTGCTTACGGCCTGCCAAATATCAGCGCGAGCTTTTTCGACTCGTCAATATATCTTGCTACATCCAACATGTTCAGTGAGCTAGACTCCTCAACCTCACCCTCACGCCTGACATCGACACCTGTGAAATGCACACACACTACAAACCAACACAGGAATAACAAAGCCAGAACACTCAAACTACTTAACATAAATTTTCAATCCATCGTCTACAAGCAAGCATAGTTTTATGCCCTATTATACGAGGAGATACATGCTGTCGTAGTTAGTACCGAGACCTGGTTATCCCCAAACATTTTCAGTAGCGAGCTATTCCCCCCTGCAAACCTAGGCCACATCCCATACCGTGAAGACAGGAAAACTACTACCACACGTAGCGGTGGTGTTATCATTCTGGTGAAAAACATCCTGATGTGCACAGAAAAACCAGAGTTCAAAACAGACTGCGGGATAGTCTGGGTTAGTCTAGAAGTTGTAGGTGCCAAACCCACCCATATTGGAGCATATTACAGACCACGGGAAGATGACCTCAAAACAGCATAGAGGAACAAAGCAAAAAGAAGAGAAATATTTGGAATGCTGGCCACTTCAATCTACCAAATTTGAGATGGGACAACAACGAGCCAACACTCACGGATTACTGCCACAACAGGCAAGTATATGAGTAGTTCTTGGACTTCTTCGATGATGTTAACCAGACACAAATGGTCACCATGCCTACCAGATACAACAATATTTCGGACTTATTCCTCACCACAAACAATACGCTAGTTGAGAAGGTCTGCCAGGACTAGGAGACCATGACTTCTGTAAGCACGAACCTCAAGGCAAAGATGACGAGACCAAAACCAAGGTGTGTACAACTGTTCAAGAAGGCCAACTGGGATGGAATAAAAGAAGGGTTGAGGGCATATCAAGAACAGTTTATTTCTACATCACAAGGTAAGTCTGTGGAGACACTTTGGTCAGATTTCACAAAATCATTAAACAAGCTAATGGAGACTTATATCCCAAAGAAACTCATCAGTGGCACATTCTCTCTCCCATGGATTACGCAATAAATCAAACGGAAGATCAGAAAGCGCGACAAATTGTTCAGATACTACAGAAAAACAGGTAACAACCAATCTAGAAAACTCTTTCTCCAGACCCGACATTCCGCAAAGGAAATGATCAACTATGTTGAGGACTTACTAGGACTCGGAACCATATACCAGTGTAAGCCAGACATCAGTGTCCCAATGAATACTAAGAAACTATTCTCCTTTCTTAAGAGTTCCAAACAAGACCAACATGGCAGTTACCCTCTACAAGCTGTGTTCAGACACTCGTGACATCTTAAAAAACCTTTGAGTGAGTAATCATTTATATTTTCTGAAATGTATTATTTCATATAGAACTAACAACTGCATATATTTGATGATTAAAAGTATGCAGAATTATTACACTGAATTTATTACATTATCACAGCCAAAATGGCTGTGATAATGTAATAAATTCAGTATAATAACAATTATCCTAAAATTGAAAATTTCTCTCTCAAAGTATACTTTGCTAGAAAAGTATACTTTGCAATGTTGGTGAAATAGGATACAGGTCAGTATTCACTCCAAAGAGCTACTGCGACTTTCACAACTCAGCCAAATGAAGGTACATGAACTAACAGAAACGGCGCATCTATAGAGAATAGTAGGTTAGTGCCGTGAATGGGAAAACTATCTGGCAAGGCTTAGGAAACGGGATGGGCGAGACTCTGCCGAGCACATCCTGCTTCCGAGCCGCGCCAGATAATTTTCCCATTCACGGCACTAACCATACTATTCTATTTATCCCGTCAACACCTACAAATGGCTATAAAATGCAAAAAGTAACCCCAGTCACCGCATATATTCATACGTGGTGATTAGGTAGTATTGACAGGATATCAAAAATGTTTCACGGCACCGTGTTTCACGGCACATACGCACTGTGTTGACGGGATAAAACAGACAACGACTCCCTTAAACTCCAACACTTTTCCTATCATGCCTGACTTGCAGATCTCCACTAAAGGTATTGTAACTCTATTAAAAAAAAAAACAACAGAGGAAGCAGCAGACCCAGACAAACTACAGCCTATCCTATTGAAACAGCTGCGAGATGAAATCGTCCCAATATTACAGGTAATGTTCACCCAATCGATTCAAGCAGGTGTTATGCCAACATAATGGTCTGTGTGTAGCTCCACTCTTCAATCAGACAGACCTGGTAATCAGACCCTACTAGACTTCAGTAAAGCCTTTGACAAAGTAAACCATGAACAGGTACCTATAAACTTCAGTGTCCAAGACCATACACTAAACTGGGTCAAAGCTTTCCTTAACGGCTTTCCTAGTTTATATCAACGACCTTCCAGACGACATAATGTCACAGGTGCGCCTCTTCGCACCTGACACTGCAGTATACATCACTATCAGACATGAGGACGATGGCAAAACACTACAACAGGACCTGGACACACTTCAAGTATGGGGAACACTGGGACATGCATGTTAATCCTTCCAAGTGCCAGGTCTTCTTTTGGCATTGTGATGTGTGCAAGACTTGCACACATCACAATGCCAAAAACACCAGTCAAGTCCTCATACACACTGCATGGCCAGGTACTAGAAGCAGTCTCATCAGCCAAATACCTCGGCGTTACCATAAGCAATAATCTCACTTGGAACAAGCATATCACAAACGTCACAAACAAAGCAAACAGTACTTTGTGGTTTTTCAAAAGGAATAAGAAAACTACAGACCCCAGAGTACGCGAACAGACATACAAAATTCTAGTCCGCCCCCAAATCGAATATGCCTCAGTGATCTGGGACCCCCACACACAGCAAAACATAAAACACAAAATTGAAATGGTCCAGCACGCTGCTCGCTGGACTGTCAATTACTACTCACGGCATGCTAGCGTAACTGGCATGTTGTCCACTCTAGGGTGGTTTAGCTTGCAAGACAGGAGGTTACAGGCCAAACTGTGATTTTTCTATAGAAGTGTCAATAGTCTTGTCGCAATACCACTCCCACAACACATACGGCCGTCAAACAGAATTTCTCGCTAATGCCATTCCACGACTTCCCGTCAAATACATACAAATACAGACTTTTACAAATACTCGTTCTTCCCTCGTACAATGGTGCAGTGGAACTCCCTGCCTGAACACACAGTGACCCAACACGACCTTGACCATTTCAGGACCACTCCATCCCTTAAGATGCTATGGATTGTTTTTAACCTACTTTTATCTGTTCGATCTATTGTTAACCTTTCATCTGTTGTCAAACCTTCTATCACACTTTTACTGCCTTTTATCTACTAACTTACTCTTGACGCGCAGCCTGCTAAAAATCCCCGCGAGGGGATGTAGCAGTATGTAAAGAAAAAAGAAAATAAAACGGAAATCTACTGCAACACATGTAAACAACATGACGTTACGCCGTTTACGTGATCGCACACCTTGTATTATATGCATGGATGATCTGTGAGAGAAACTGTCAACTGTTAATTCACAACTTAATAATACCGTGAAGAGAACATCGGTAATCACCCGCGTGAACTCTCCGGCAGTCGCTATAACATAAGCACCTCCCACAAAACTGCATACGCAAACGCCCCCGAAACATTATAAAATGCAGTTTTGTTTGAAATCAGAAAATGTTGTTCAGAAATGTAATAAAAAGGATAGTTCACGTTATATGTTACATATTCAGTTAACCGCTACAGCAAACATGATAGCTATTCGATACAGCTTCAAATTATGACGATGTGCTTATACAATAAATATAATCTAACATGTGTGATGATTTAATATGCATGTATTACACTCGTTGACTGATGTCATAAAAAACTCGGCATAGCCTCATTTCTTATGAAATCAGTAAACTTGTTTAATAAATAATCCGAATCCAATTTTCCGACGTGACGTAATCTGTGACGTAATTTTTACAGTATATTTTCAATAACATCTTCCTAACAAACCGACGAATTCGGATATGTAGCGCACCAAGTACGATGGCATATGTGTTTATGGGTGCTCTGAAAGTTATTTACAATAACATATAACTTTAACAAATAATCAAGTAACGTTTATTTCGTACATTCACGTGCTCTAGTTTGTATGTACATTTACGGTAACCGATTTTTCGTCAAAACGACAGAATTATGAGATTAAACCACATATACAATAAAAGGTAACGTGTACGTCATTTGCTGCGGTATGTTCCATACAAATATGCATTTCTATTAGAAAGATATTAAAGGATATTAAAGCTATTTATGACCAAATGCGAGAAAATGTCTATCGCACCACGAAAACACATGACATCAAAAAGGTCGGGCCTACTTTACCTAAGCCTCGTTTTGATATCGATCTCAAGCGATGTCCAAGCCAATCCAGGACCTAGAACCCCGAAATTCCCATGTGGCAGCTGTAATAAAGCAGTCAGAAATGGCCAAAATGCCATTCAATGTGACTCGAGTAATACCTGGTATCATATAGGCTGTGAAAACATAGGCGCTCAGACACACACAATCCTAACCGATCATGAAGGTTATTCCTGGAATTGCTTACGGCCTGCCAAATATCAGCGCGAGCTTTTTCGACTCGTCAATATATCTTGCTACATCCAACATGTTCAGTGAGCTAGACTCCTCAACCTCACCCTCACGCCTGACATGGACACCTGTGAAATGCACACACACTTCAAACCAACACAGGAATAACAAAGCCAGAACACTCAAACTACTTAACATAAATTTTCAATCCATCGTCTACAAGCAAGCATAGTTTTATGCCCTATTATACGAGGAGATACATGCTGTCGTAGTTAGTACCGAGACCTGGTTATCCCCAAACATTTTTAGTAGCGAGCTATTCCCCCCTGAAAACCTAGGCCACATCCCATACCGTGAAGACAGGAAAACTACCACCACACGTAGCGGTGGTGTTATCATTCTGGTGAAAAACATCCTGATGTGCACAGAAAAACCAGAGTTCAAAACAGACTGCGGGATAGTCTGGGTTAGTCTAGAAGTTGTAGGTGCCAAACCCACCCATATTGGAGCATATTACAGACCACGGGAAGATGACCTCAAAACAGCATAGAGGAACAAAGCAAAAAGAAGAGAAATATTTGGAATGCTGGCCACTTCAATCTACCAAATTTGAGATGGGACAACAACGAGCCAACACTCACGGATTACTACCACAACAGGCAAGTATATGAGTAGTTCTTGGACTTCTTCGATGATGTTAACCAGACACAAATGGTCACCATGCCTACCAGATACAACAATATTTCGGACTTATTCCTCACCACAAACAATACGCTAGTGAGAAGGTCTGCCAGGACTAGGAGACCATGACTTCTGTAAGCACGAACCTCAAGGCAAAGATGACGAGACCAAAACCAAGGTGTGTACAACTGTTCAAGAAGGCCAACTGGGATGGAATAAAAGAAGGGTTGAGGGCATATCAAGAACAGTTTATTTCTACATCACAAGGTAAGTCTGTGGAGACACTTTGGTCAGATTTCACAAAATCATTAAACAAGCTAATGGAGACTTATATCCCAAAGAAACTCATCAGTGGCACATTCTCTCTCCCATGGATTACGCAATAAATCAAACGGAAGATCAGAAAGCGCGACAAATTGTTCAGATACTACAGAAAAACAGGTAACAACCAATCTAGAAAACTCTTTCTCCAGACCCGACATTCCGCAAAGGAAATGATCAACTATGTTGAGGACTTACTAGGACTCGGAACCATATACCAGTGTAAGCCAGACATCAGTGTCCAAATGAATACTAAGAAACTATTCTCCTTTCTTAAGAGCTCCAAACAAGACCAACATGGCAGTTACCCTCTACAAGCTGTGTTCAGACACTCGTGAAAGGGCAGACATCTTAAAAAACCTTTGAGGGAGTAATCATTTATATTTTCTGAAATGTATTATTTCATATAGAACTAACAACTGCATATATTTGATGATTAAAAGTATGCAGAATTATTACACTGAATTTATTACATTATCACAGCCAAAATGGCTGTGATAATGTAATAAATTCAGTATAATAACAATTATCCTAAAATTGAAAATTTCTCTCTCAAAGTATACTTTGCTAGAAAAGTATACTTTGCAATGTTGGTGAAATAGGATACAGGTCAGTATTCACTCCAAAGAGCTACTGCGACTTTCACAACTCAGCCAAATGAAGGTACATGAACTAACAGAAACGGCGCATCTATAGAGAATAGTAGGTTAGTGCCGTGAATGGGAAAATTATCTGGCAAGGCTTAGGAAACGGGATGGGCGAGACTCTGCCGAGCACATCCTGCTTCCGAGCCGCGCCAGATAATTTTCCCATTCACGGCACTAACCTACTATTCTATTTATCCCGTCAACACCTACAAATGGCTATAAAATGCAAAAAAGTAACCCCAGTCACCGCATATATTCATACGTGGTGATTAGGTAGTATTGACAGGATATCAAAAATGTTTCACGGCACCGTGTTTCACGGCACATACGCACTGTGTTGACGGGATAAAACAGACAACGACTCCCTTAAACTCCAACACTTTTCCTATCATGCCTGACTTGCAGATCTCCACTAAAGGTATTGTAACTCTATTAAAAAAACAACAACAGAGGAAGCAGCAGACCCAGACAAACTACAGCCTATCCTATTGAAACAGCTGCGAGATGAAATCGTCCCAATATTACAGGTAATGTTCACCCAATCGATTCAAGCAGGTGTTATGCCAACATAATGGTCTGTGTGTAGCTCCACTCTTCAATCAGACATACCTGGTCCTACTAGACTTCAGTAAAGCCTTTGACAAAGTAAACCATGAACAGGTACCTATAAACTTCAGTGTCCAAGACCATACACTAAACTGGGTCAAAGCTTTCCTTAACGGCTTTCCTAGTTTATATCAACGACCTTCCAGACGACATAATGTCACAGGTGCGCCTCTTCGCACCTGACACTGCAGTATACATCACTATCAGACATGAGGACGATGGCAAAACACTACAACAGGACCTGGGACACACTTCAAGTATGGGGAACACTGGGACATGCATGTTAATCCTTCCAAGTGCCAGGTCTTCTTTTGGCATTGTGATGTGTGCAAGACTTGCACACATCACAATGCCAAAAACACCAGTCAAGTCCTCATACACACTGCATGGCCAGGTACTAGAAGCAGTCTCATCAGCCAAATACCTCGGCGTTACCATAAGCAATAATCTCACTTGGAACAAGCATATCACAAACGTCACAAACAAAGCAAACAGTACTTTGTGGTTTTTCAAAAGGAATAAGAAAACTACAGACCCCAGAGTACGCGAACAGACATACAAAATTCTAGTCCGCCCCCAAATCGAATATGCCTCAGTGATCTGGGACCCCCCACACACAGCAAAACATAAAACACAAAATTGAAATGGTCCAGCACGCTGCTCGCTGGACTGTCAATTACTACTCACGGCATGCTAGCGTAACTGGCATGTTGTCCACTCTAGGGTGGTTTAGCTTGCAAGACAGGAGGTTACAGGCCAAACTGTGATTTTTCTATAGAAGTGTCAATAGTCTTGTCGCAATACCACTCCCACAACACATAACGCCGTCAAAACAGAATTTCTCGCTAATGCCATTCCACGACTTCCCGTCAAATACATACAAATACAGACTTTTACAAATACTCGTTCTTCCCTCGTACAATGGTGCAGTGGAACTCCCTGCCTGAACACACAGTGACCCAACACGACCTTGACCATTTCAGGACCACTCCATCCCTTAAGATGCTATGGATTGTTTTTAACCTACTTTTATCTGTTCGATCTATTGTTAACCTTTCATCTGTTGTCAAACCTTCTATCACACTTTTACTGCCTTTTATCTACTAACTTACTCTTGACGCGCAGCCTGCTAAAAATCCCCGCGCGAGGGGATGTAGCAGTATGTAAAGAAAAAAAGAAAATAAAACGGAAATCTACTGCAACACATGTAAACAACATGACGTTACGCCGTTTACGTGATCGCACACCTTGTATTATATGCATGGATGATCTGTGAGAGAAACTGTCAACTGTTAATTCACAACTTAATAATACCGTGAAGAGAACATCGGTAATCACCCGCGTGAACTCTCCGGCAGTCGCTATAACATAAGCACCTCCCACAAAACTGCATACGCAAACGCCCCCGAAACATTATAAAATGCAGTTTTGTTTGAAATCAGAAAATGTTGTTCAGAAATGTAATAAAAAGGATAGTTCACGTTATATGTTACATATTCAGTTAACCGCTACAGCAAACATGATAGCTATTCGATACAGCTTCAAATTATGACGATGTGCTTATACAATAAATATAATCTAACATGTGTGATGATTTAATATGCATGTATTACACTCGTTGACTGATGTCATAAAAAACTCGGCATAGCCTCATTTCTTATGAAATCAGTAAACTTGTTTAATAAATATCATATCAAATCATCACTCATGTAAAATTATTTATTTATACAACTCGTTGACTGATATCGTAAGAGACTCGGCATAACCTCGTTTATTATAAAATCAATAAATTCGTTTAATAAATATCATATTAAATAGTCATCCATGTAAGATCCGCTATTTATTAAACTAGTTGACTGATTTCACACGAAACTAGACTATTAAATCATCACTAATGTAAGATCGTCTATTTATACAATGTATGCGTTCTCTGTTTCAGAAATAGTACAGAATGGAACACCAGTTCTACTCATAATTACAGTATTCGTAATCGCTGTCACAGTGGTGGTCGTGTGTGTGTTAGTAAAAACAGTTTAATAATACAGTTAATTCGTATTTCTGAATCAAGATGCATGATCACGTGGTTACAACATCAACAATAGCACAGGCTGAAAGTGTTGTAAGCGCGCCCACTGCAATGTAAGTATTATTTTATATTTTTCTTAACAGGCAATGGATTCAAAGTTCATGTACGTATTCTTTTATTTTGTCCTTATTATGTAACGGATTGTTATGTAATATGGTGCGTCAAACGAGTCTTGTTAAGCTGCATTTTGTGGTCTCGGTACTTTGGCCTAAACTTCTGTCGTTCTGTCTACTGACACTGAAATCGATTCTTCGCAAAAACGACATAAATATGTGCCGAACTCCCGGAACCACCAAATGCAGCTCATGAAGACGCGTTTGCGTTTCATCAAAATCCGTTGCCTATTAAGGAACATATCAAATAATACTGATATGAGTGGGCGTGCTTTCAACACTTTCATCCATTGTTGTTGTGGTTGTAACCACGTGATCGTGCACCTTGTGTTTTAAGCAGGATAAGCGCAGTGACAAGAGCAAATTCGTCGGTTGATTGCATTTTGGTTCTTGTATTTATTTTACAAATATAAACAATAGAACAAATATATATTAAAGGTACATGCCCACTCAGTAGGCACAAACTGTTCTTTCTATCGGAGGAATCATCTGAGACATGTTCTGGCAAAGTAAACATTCATTCACCATTACCCCACATATTGATTGGCATTATTGTACATTTTATATCAGACTTAACTTTCCACATTGATATCAGGGGCGATAACCGTGTTTCCTTAAATTATTAACGGACGTTACTATTTATTCTCCGTATTTATTTTTTGATGTGCAATTATCATAATTTGTAATCTGTCGAAAATATTATTTTTTCAGGTGACGCACTTATTTAGTATAAATAATAAAAAAGAAAGTACCATGCCTCATTTGCATACGAAAATAGCCTGATACCAACGAGCGTCACTATCGGTAAAATATGTATTACTAAATGATTATACCTGTATAGCGGGCACTCGTAATCTGAAGAACTGATGGAATAGTGACACAAGTATATACTTATTGAATTCCATTTTGTGCTTACTGAGTGGGCATGTACCTGTAATTTGATGATCATTCATATATCCACGAGAGTCCTGTGTCATGTTGCAGCATGACATCGCAGTTAATTCCGATCCTGTGAAATGTGTCGATTGGGGCCCAGCAGTTTTTTTACCCAATGGGTTGATTGTGTTTACTGTCTGTTCCACGTTTTGCTGCCGACGAACTTTTGGCTATTAAATGCATGGAATCTAAAAAATATTTAAATGTAAGTACTTTTTTATCATAACAAAAAAGTCACCCTCTCCATTTTTTTATTTGATGAAATTCCATCAAATATTGATTTTATTGCGAAACAAAACATAACAAAAACGTTTTTTCGTAATACAATCAATATTTCGTGGAATTTCATTAAATAAGGTGTTGTTTTTTGTTGTTGTTTTTTTGGGGGGGATGGTGATGTTTTTGTTATTGATGAAAAGGTACTTATTTTTAAATATGTTTGGTATTTAATGTGTTTAATGGCCAACATTTTGTCAGCATCAAAACACCGCATTCTCATTCTCCATACCTATGGAGAGAGAGAGAGAGAGAGAGAGAGAGAGAGAGAGAGAGAGAGAGAGAGGTACATGTGGATCATGCCAGACACACACGGCCTGTTCTGTGTATATATATACGTGTAGAGATATATACACGGAGGTATAGACACAGGTATTTGTCTATATGTGTATAGATAGTATTCATACCAATCACAAATACAAGAGTATATTATGTAGCCTGGTACGATGACGGATGACGGATGATCCACTCTGTTACTATAAACCTAAGTGACGTTATTGGGGCTCCGGCCGGGAAAATGTACATAGCGACACTGAATGGCGACAGCGTGGGCCCTGAACAGACTGTGCCAATGTGCAGGCTGGTCTGGGGCTACGCTGGTCACATGTGTCATGGGGTTCCATTTCGCAGCCGAGGTCCCACTTGTTTTGTCATAAGAATATAATTTTGTCTCGTATGCCACATGTGAGTGGCCCGAGAATATTTGTTTCTCAAAATAAAGTTCTGTTCTGTTCTGTTCTGTTCTGTTCTATATATTAACCGTTCGACAGGAAATGGAAAATCAATACGCGGATGAGACATTGCATTGTACACTTGACTGGACTATACGTATGTTATTGTTCAGGAACTAAATACTGCGGTGGCTAGTGCTCCCTCGCATTTAATTCCTTAAAAGTCGCATATGTGAAGAAGAACTGATACATATAGTCCGGAGTGTGTATGCATGTAGCTCCATATTACACAACAAATATTGTAATACTTATGTAAAATGTCGATATAGAGAACAGTAGGTTTAGTGCCGTGAATCGGAAAACATATCTGGCAAGGCTTAGGAAACGGGATGGGCGAGGCTCTGCCGAGCACATCCCGTTTCCGTGCCGCGCCAGATATTTTTCCCATTCATGGCACTAACCTACTATTCTATTTATCCCGTCAACACCTACAAATGGCGTTAAAATGCAAAAAAGTAACCCCAGTCACCGCATATATTCCTACGCGGTGATTAGGTCGTATTGCCAGGATATCAAAAATGTTTCACGGCACCGAGTTTCATGACACATACGCACTGTGTTGACGGGATCATAAATACTTAGTTGCTTTAATTTAACGACGGCACTGGCTCGGTGACCTTGCATGTCGGGACCGCCTGTGTAAGTCCCCATCCGATAGGACTAGGCTAGCACGAAGTTGTCTTGCCCAAGGACACGCCGAATCGGCCATTCGCAGCGGTCGATGTGGGAATCGAACCGAGGACTCCCGATCCGGAGTTCGACGCTCTACCTACTGAGCTAACCGGCCGCCTACAAAATGTAGATTGTCTTATATTCTCTTGTATTGTTTTAGAAACCACGTACTGGTTCATTATGAAATATATTATTGTATGTATTAGGTTATTTTAAACGGTATTGTGATAAGTGGAAATGAGTCGTCTCTTATAATTCTATAGTAAATAGCAACTGTGTATGTATATTGTATAATTGTTTCGTGTGTTATGTTGATGGTACGTAAGTAAATAAATAAATATTGGAATTTGATCAGATCAGATGGTGCCATTGGCTGATATAATGATCTGAGGATCTCCGACAGTGCAGACAATGTTCGTACAAACCTATTTCGCAATGAAAACTAATTACATATAAATTGTTGTAATAATTTATCGTGTCAAGTAACTTGTCCACTTGACAAGATACAAATGTATACCGGCATATCAAAACATGTCGTCATAACGTGATACCTTATCACAACATGTTGACTGGTCGACATAACATATTTTGGGTAAAAATAAGGAACTGGATCGACGTGTTGCAATGTTGTATGCTAATAATGATTTATCTCAACATGTCGTAATAAATAGCTCAAAATTTCGACAAAGAATGATATTTAACGCAACATGTCGACATAGTTTTTGTCAACATGTCGACTTATTTTCGTCTTGTCGTGATATTTAAGTCGACTTGTCACGATAAATAATTACAACATCTCAGCATCTCGATGATCAATATTAATGTACGATTGAATATCCTATAACAAAATTTTCGAACAAAAATGCATTTTATAATGTTTCGGGGGCGTTTTCATCTGCGTATGAATTCTTGTGGGCGGGGCTTATTTTTATAACAACTGACATCACTAACTAGGCAAAATTCTAGGCTAAATCCGTAAAATAAAATGGCGGATATCGAGTTGTTTGTGTTTCATACCTTTGGCGTCTGGAAACTTATTAACCCTTTCACCCCTAATTAACTGGAATGGATCTTGATATGTTAATTTTGCAACAAATCCAATCGCCACAAAATGATTTTCAGACAAGTACATTTATGAAAGGGGGTATCGTTTGTTCTCAAAAATATGAAAACTACTTTCAAAAAGTGCAGATCCTGATGAGACGGCTCGTTACGAGTCGGCTCATCTGGATCTACACTGTTTGCATAAACCGCTATAGCGGGTTTTCGGGTTCAAAGGGTTAATGGACTATCGCTGTCGCGCTCCCTGCCAGGAAATGAACCCAAACCCGGCAGCACCATTATCTGGACAAGACTCAAAGCACATTGCTTGCAGCAATATAATTTATCTATGCAACACATATACATACATTTGTATCAGTAACACATTCAACTGAATTATCTTGCAGAGCTCATGTAGCCAAGTTAACCAAAATTGTTAAATACGCTAAGTGTACTTTGGGGAGCAATTTTCAATTTATACATAAATTAATAATATTTTAATTTAATGAAATAGTCAATACAATATTTTATAATCAAAACAATGACTGTGATAATGTAATAAATGCAGTATATCAATGCTGCATAATTTTACTCGACAAATATAAACAGGCATTTGCTTTTTATGAACAAAATAATTGTTCAGTACAAATAAATAATTACTCCCGCAAAGTACCTTTTTAGGATAATTTTGTAGCATAATAAAGTACCATACTTGTGTGTTTGTGCGTGTTCAAGGATGATTAAATGATGTAATTATTTATTGGCGTGTGTGTATATGTGCGTTTTCTGTATGTGTTCAATGTATAATACATCAGTTGATTTTGTTATTGTATTTCTATTTTTATGAAATATGCTACTGATAAGACGCGTATTGGTGTATTTTACTCATGTTTTCTCAAATACACAGTTGTTTTTAGCTCGCCTGCACGAAGTGCAGAAGATTTATGGCATACCCCCGACGTCGTCGGCGTCGGCGTCAGCGTCGGCGTCAGCGTCGTCCACAAACTTAACGTTGGGTAAATGTCTTATAACTTCTGTTTCCTTTCATGGAACACCTTGTTATTTCATACATGCATTCCTCAGATGACCCTCTATCATGCTGTAGAAAATCCATGACCCACCACCAAGCCCTTACACCAAGGTCAAGGTCACAAACTTGGCACATTCATAAACTTAACGTTGGGTAAATGTCTTATAACTTCTGTTTACTTTCATGGAACACCTTGTTATTTCACACATGCATTCCTCAGATGACCCTCTATCATGCTGTAGCAAATCCATAACCCACCACTCAGCCCTTACCCCAAGGTCAAGGTCACACACTTGGCACATTCATAAACTTAACGTTGGGTAAATGTCTGATAACTTCTGTTTTCTTTCATGGAACACCTTGTTATTTCATACATGCATTCCTCAGATGACACTCTATCATGCTGTAGCAAATCCATGACCCATCACCTAGCCCTTACCCCAAGGTAAAGGTCACACACTTGGCACATTCATAAACTTAACGTTGGGTAAATGTCTTATAACTTCTGTTTGTTTTCCTTTCATGGAACACCTTCTTATTTCATACATGCATTTCTCAGATGACCCTCTATCATGCTGTAGCAAATACATGACCCACCACCCAGCCCTTACCCCAAGGTCAAGGCTACAAACTTGGCACATTCATAAACTTAACGTTGGGGTAATTTTCTTATAACTTCTGTTTCCGTTCATGGAACACCTTGTTATTTCATACATGCATTCCTCAGATGACCCTGTATCATGCTGTAGCAAATCCATGACCCACCACCCAGCCCTTACCCCAAGGTCAAGGTCACAAACTTAGCACATTCATAAACTTAACGTTGGGGTAAATGTCTTATAACTTCTGTTTCCATTCATGGAACACCTTGTTATTTCATACATGCATTCATCTGATGATACTCTATTGTGCTATAGCAAATCCATGGCCCACCGCCCACCCAATCGTTACCCCAAGGTCAAGGTCACAAACTTAACATGTTCATAAACTTAACGTTGGGGTAAATGTTGTGTAACTTCTGTTTATTTACAGGGAACGCCTTCATATTTCATACATGCATTCATCTGATGATACTCTATCGTGCTATAGCAAATTCATGACTCACCGCCCACCCCTTTCCCCAAGGTCAAGGTCACAATCTTAGCACATTCATAAACTTAATGTTGGGGTAAATGTATTATAACATCTGTTTCCT
This sequence comes from Conchocele bisecta, assembly GCA_029237695.1. Taxonomy (NCBI): domain Eukaryota; kingdom Metazoa; phylum Mollusca; class Bivalvia; order Lucinida; family Thyasiridae; genus Conchocele; species Conchocele bisecta. The sequence continues at coordinate 14,881,674 of CM055271.1, forward strand.
TTCATGGAACGCCTTGATATTTCAAATATGTATTCATCTGATGATACTCTATCATGCTATAGAAAATCCATGACCCACCGCCCATCCCTTACCCCAAGGTCAAGGTCACAAACTTAGTACATTCATAAACTTAACGTTGGGGTAAATGTTTGTTTCCTTTCATGGAACGCCTTGTTATTTCATACATTCCTCAGATGACCCTCTGTCATGCTGTACAGAGTGGCCTGCGGTTCTCTTATCAGGTGAATTGCAATTCCTGGAGCGCAGGATTGCAATTCGCGTTCCCATTAATTGCAATTGGACCGCAATCGCACTGCAATCATGTGACTGCGGTCCAAAGAGTTGGTTGCGGAATTGCAATACTTATAGCGCAGTTAGCGCTGCGCTCCGCTTTTATTTGCAGTTTACGCTCCTTTTTTTCTTTTTTTCTTTAAACTGCGAAAGAATGACCGCTTTACGCTGCGCTCTGCGGTCAAACCAGCAGACCGCTCTGCTTGACCAATGCGGCAATAAAATCGAATAGTTGACAAACGTATCCGTGTTCCAATACAAAATGTTATCCCATCTATTTCATTCAATGTGACTAGAAAGTCAGCGGTATTGGTGATCTGTTTTGTTGGTGCGCAAATATAAATCGGCGGGTTATTACGAGACAAACAGTGAAACATTGACCTTGACAATTTCTTGGACAAAAAAAATGTCGTCACTACCGTTCCGAATATCAAGAACACATTAATAGACACCACCATACTCACAATTTATTTATTTTCATATAAAATCAAATTATAATGTGTGGTGTACGGTATAATATCGCAAAACTAAGCATCAATTTTGCGTTTTGTTTACGTTTTCGTCGGTATCAAATTACGTTTTCCTATTCTGTTAATATTATTTCGACGCGATCCTATAGTCGACATGACAATTTCTGAGATCAACACAACTTTTCATAATGTCTTTCAATTTCAAGCTGCAAGGAGACTGTGAATTGCATATTAACCATAATAACAAGGTGAACATATTGATAATAATTTTAAAAGAAAAGCATATTTTAATTTTCGAAACCTGATCATAAAAAGAAAATTAAAAATTTAAATTGGAATTAGATTTCTATTACTGCAAACGTTCTGTTCTGGCTGTTGATATCTATTGGACGAATCAAATTGTGTGAAGATAATATTTATTCCGGTGATAGCCATTTCTTTAAAATAAAACGGTTTACTTGTGTCACAGAGTTAGTAGAGAAATAATAAATAACGGCCCGGAATCGAACCAGGGACCTCATGTTTACCGTACCATGCCCATGGCTCTACCGAGCAAGCTAACAAGGCACATATCATACACACTTTATCCCCATAGTCAGTTGCGTATTGTGACATTCTTCTCCGCCAAATTGAAATTCGTCCTCGAATTCCATGTTTAATTCTTGTCTCCGAATTCCATATGTTTGGGTACAATTTTGGGAGTATTTATCAGTCGCGGTCCTTCGTTGGGCAACAGAATACTCAATTATCGTCCGTACCCAGAGTTATGGTGCTCCATAGGTTTTTCCTGCAGAGTACCGAATCGGATCTCATTCGCGCTTTAGCTGTTAATTGTGACATATTTTTCTGTACTTATTACACAGAAATGAATAAGTATAATACTGACATTTCTTTCAATTGAAAAATACAGAAAATATGTCGCAATTAACAGTTGAAGTGCAAATCAGATGTGATTTGGTACTTTGCAGGGGAAACCTACCGAGAGCACCATGACTCTCGGTACGGACGATGCGGGAGTATTCTGCAGAGTTACTTCCCGCAACTACGTTGGGCGCTAAATGTCACAGGGTGAGAAAGATGCGCACCAGCCCGGAATCGAACCGAGATCTCTGGTTTACCACACCATCGCTCTACCTACTGAGCAAACCGGACACAAATACACACTTATTCACCATAGTGATTACTTGATTCAACCAAAAATTCGCAAGCTAGAAGTTATGCCAAATTATTACAGTCAACATCACAGATTATGCTCTTGGCGACATTAGCGGACACAAATTTGTCCATCAATTTGATCAGATAAACAACGAAATCTGACAGGTAACACTACGACGGCACATGGAAACATCATTATTCAGGTACTTGGAATCAAAATTGTGGATATTAAGATCAATATGTGAGGCGCTGACAGAACCTTTAACATTTTTTATCACAATAGCAGCTACAGGGATTGTTGGACGCATTTATTTAGAGAAACAAGAGATTACAACCCGCATTGGATAATATACTAAGTGACATTTTGTTCTAACATACACCAACATAGAGGATTAAATTTGCGACAATGTTGGATTCTGGATTTTGTGGACAGGTGACAGAAATCGGAGCTGGATAAGAACCGACAGACATGATTCTGAATATGCGTGCTTGGTCTGTGGTTTTTCTTCCAGATCATGTCATGCATGTTTTAATTTCACGTCATGTCAAAGCAGCACTATTGAACATAATGAATAACTTTAATATTCTACACCAGAATTAAAGTTCATTCATCGTCTGATGTGTAACTGATGAATTAAGGTAAGTTACTTGTATATGACAACTTTTGCCTCACTAATTGTTTTGCCCCCACCACGATAGTGGAGGGGGCATTTAGTGTTACCCTTGTCCGTTCTTCCGTCCGTCACCAACCTAGTAACTCGTAAAACTTTTAAACCGTAATAGCTACAGACCTGAAACTTGTTACATGTATGTTTGATTCGACCCCATGGTCATGGATTATCTCCCCCTTTTCAAGTTAGAATTTTCCAATTTTGGCTTGTAGCTCGTAAAACTTTTAAACCCTAATAGCTACACACCTGAAACTTGGTATGTAGCTTCCTTATGATGAGTAGATTTGCAAAGTTTATTTTGATTCGACCCCCGAGTCATGGATTATCTCCCCCTTTTTGAATAAGAATTTGAAAATTTTGCCTTGTAACTCGCAAAACTTTTGTAATAGCTACAGCACTGAAATTGTATATGTAGCTTCCTTATGATGAGTAGATGCGGAAAGTTTATTTCGATTTTTGATTCGAACCCTGTGTCTCCCTTTTGGACACTGGAATTTTGCCTTGTTTGCTATCAAAGCGATATGTGCAAGGGCGGATTCAGGGGGGGGGGGGGGGTGGACCCGGTGTGGACCCGGCGCAGCGCCCCCCCCCCCACCCCCTAAAAATAAAATGTGCCGAGTAAAAATTGTTTACAAGTTACAAGGCACGTTTCTACGTTCGCGTTGTGAATTCATTGGTTATTGTTTTTTTGTTTGCTCCAAAATGCGCCAGAACGCAGGAAATGCGATCTATCAAAAATTTCCGGGTGGGAATGCCCCCGGACCCCCCTAGCGCGTTCGATAATATAGTCAAGTATTGCAAAATAGTTACGCCCCCCCCCCCCCCCCAACCCAACCCGAAATCCTGGATCCGCGCCTGATATGGGGTATCCGTGTTCTATGAACACATTTTCTAGTTTAGTTATCTCCCTTTGTTTCTTCGCGCACTGATTTGTCCGGAGCATAACGCGAATACCCTTTGCAATATTTTTTATGAAACTTAACACATGCATAGGTCTCACGGGACAGTGCGGAGCTAGCGTTAAAGGTACATGCCCACTCAGTAGGCACAAAATGTTCTTTATGTCGGAGACATCGTCGGAGACATTTTCTGGCCATATAAACAATAATTTTCCATTACCCACGTATTGTTTGGCATTATTATACATTTTATATCAGAAGAAAATTTCCACATTGATATCAGGGACGATAACCGTGTTTCCTTAAAATGTTAACGAACATTACTATTCATTATCTGTATTTATTTTTTGATGTGCAATGATCATACTTTATAATCTGTCAATTTTGTTTTCAGTTGATGCATTTGATGCAGTTGATGCCCCATTTGCACATGAAAATACCGATACCACCGCGCGTCACTATCAGTAAAATAAATATTACCAAATGATTATATCTGTATAGCGGACACTCGTAATGTTTATAACTAGTGGAATAGTGAAAATTATACACTTATTTAATTCCCATAAAGAGTATTTTTAGCCTACTGAGTGGGCATGCACCTTTAAAAAGGGGTTGGACAATTTTTGTCGCGACCGCCTGCGGACAGTGCGATATAGTCTGCGCATTGACGTCCATCCGTAGTTTTTTGCCGAGCCTGCTTGCGGAAAGCGAGACTTAGTGATCACAATGACGTCCGTGCGTCAGTCCGTCCGAAATCGGTGTATGTTTTTAAATACCATATCCTAAGTCACATTGACTTGAAACATTAAATGCTTATTAGTCATCATCCATATATTCATTCTGTGTCCCACTCATGCGGCCCCTGTGCCCCAAGGTCAAGGTCAAATGACTTTGAAATTTGTGTTAAAGTTTTTGCATACCTTATATCTCCACAACACTTACTCAGATTTGCTTCAAACTTTAGATAATTCTTTATTATCATCCATATTTTCATATTATAGCCCACGCATGCGACCCACATGCCCAAGATCCAGGTCAAATGACTTTCAAATTTGCGTTAAAGCTTTTACATACCTTAATTCAAACTTCAAATAAATATACTCTGAGACTATCAAATGCCTCGGTGGGCTCGACATGCGGGCCATGGCCATCTGGTTTTTATTTACCGTAGGTTAAAGTTTTTAAGAACACTATATCTCAGAAACATATTCGCCAATTCAATCGAAGCTTCACATGTGTGTTTATCATCATCCATATTTTCATTCTATGCTCAACCCCTGCAACCCCTGTGCCCAATATCAAGGTCAAATTACTTTGAAATTTACCTCAAAGTTTTTGACATGCCTGCATGTGGACAGTGCGATATAGTTGTCACATTGGCCAACATACGTACGTACATCCATATGTACGTCACTTCGTGCGTCCGGTTAAATTTGTTTGATTTAAGGTTAAAGTTTGTAAAGGTACATTCCCACTCAGTAGGCACAAACTGTTCTTTATAGCAATTAAATAAGTGTATAATTGTGTCACTATTCCACCAGTTCTAAAAATTACGTGTGCCCGCTATCCATATATAATCATTTAGTAATATTTATTTTACTGATAATGACTAGCAGTGGTATCAAGCTATTTTCATATTCAAATGAGGCATGATATTTTTTAATTACTTATACTAATTAAATGTGATTCCCTGAAAAAATAATGTTTTCGACAGATTATAAAGTATGATCATTGCACATCAAAACATAAATAGTAATGTCTGGGTAACATTTTAAGGAAACACGGTTATCGCCCCTGATAGCAGTATGGAAATTTACGTCTGATATAAAATGTATAATAATGCCAATAAATATGTGTATTAATGGTGAATTAATGTTTATTTTGCCCGAAAATATCTCAGATGATGTCTCTGATATAAAGAACATTTTGTGCCTACTGAGTGGGCATGTACCTTTAAGAACACTATATCTCTGAAACTGCTTCACCAATTCACTCGAAACTTCACATACTGTGTATTTGTCACCCACATTTTCATTATTATTTATATGTGCCCAATGTCACGGTCAAATTACTTTGAAATTTCCGTTAAAGTTGTTGTTTGGCCCGCTTGCAGACAGAGCGATATAGTCGGCACAGTGGTGTGCATTCAGGATAAAGTTTTTGGTTAAAGTGTTTTTTAGTTACATTTTTTGGGTATACATGTACTATCAAAGCCTCGGCGGGTGCGGCATGTTTTTACGTCAACGGACTAAAACTTTGTTGCAATAAACAAATTGTTTGTACTATCAAATGCCTAGGCGGGCACGACATGCAGGCCATGGCCATCTAGTTATTATGGAATGCGATTTGATCAGTCGGCCATCGCACCATGACTAGTTTAGCACTTGATCAGTCGGCCATCGCACCTGGACTAGCTTAGCACTTGATCAGTAGGCCATCGCACCAGGACTAGTATAGAACTTGATCAGTCGGCCATCGCACCAGGACTAGTTTAGCACTTGATCAGTCGGCCATCGCTCCAGGACTAGTTTAGAACTTGATCAGTCGGCCATTGCACCAGGACTAGTTTAGAACTTGATCAGTCGACCATCTCACCAGGACTAGTATAGCACTTGATCAGTCGGCCTTCGCACCAGGACTAGTTTAGAACTTGATCAGTCAGCCATCACACCAGGAATAGTATAGCACTTGATCAGTCGGCCATCGCACCGGGACTAGTTTAGCCCTTGATCAGTCGGCCATCGCACCAGGACAAGTATAGCACTCGATCAGTCGGCCATCGCACCAGGACTAGTTTAGAACTTGATCAGTCGGCCATCGCTCCAGGACTAGTTTAGAACTTGATCAGTCGGCCATTGCTCCAGGACTAGTTTAGAACTTGATCAGTCGGCCATCGCACCAGGACTAGTTTAGCCCTTGATCAGTCGGCCATCGCACCAGGACTAGTATATAACTAGATCAGTCGGCCATCGCTCCAGGACTAGTTTAGCCTTTGATCAGTCGGCCATCGCACCAGGACTAGTTTAGCCCTTGATCAGTCGGCCATCTCACCATAACTAGTATAGAACTAGATCAGTCGGCCATCGCTCCAGGACTAGTTTAGCCTTGATCAGTCGGCCATCGCACCAGGACTAGTTTAGCCCTTGATCAGTCGGCCATCGCACCAGGACTAGTGTAGCCCTTGATCAGTCGGCCATCGCACCAGGACTAGTATAGAACTTGATCAGTCAGCCATCGCACCAGGACTAGTTTAGCCCTTGATCAGTCGGCCATCGCACCAGGACTAGTATAACACTCAATCAGTCGGCCATCACACCAGGACTAGTTTATAACTTGATCAGTCGGCCATCGCACCAGGACAAGTTTAGCACTTGATCAGTCGGCCATCTCACCATGACTAGTATAGAACTAGATCAGTCGGCCATCACTCCAGGACTAGTTTAGCCCTTGATCAGTCGGCCATCGCACCAGGACTAGTTTAGCCCTGGATCAGTCGGCCGTTGCACCAGGACTAGTGTAGCCCTTGATCAGTCGGCCATCGCACCAGGACTTGTATAGAACTTGATCAGTCGGCCATCGCACCAGGACTAGTTTAGCCCTTGATCAGTCGGTCATCGCACCAGGACTAGTAGAGCACTTGATCAGTGTGCCATCGCACCATAAGTAGTATAGCGCTTGATTACTCGCCCATTGCACCATGCCCAATATAGCACTTGATCAGTTGGCCATCTCACCATGCCCAGTATAGCACGTGATCAGTCGCCATGCGAGTATAGCAACTTGATCAGTCGGCCATCGCACCAGGATAGTAGAGCACTTGATCAGTCTGCCATCGCACCATAACTAATATAGTGCTTGATCAGTCGCCCATTGCACCATGCCCAGTATAGCACTTGATCAATTGGCCATCTCACCATGCCCAGTATAGCACGTGATCAGTCGGCCATGCCGAGTATAGCACTTGATCAGTCGGCCATCACACCAGGACTACTTTAGCACTTGATCAGTCGGCCATCGCACCGGGACTAATTTAGCCCTTGATCAGTCGGCCATCGCACCAGGACTAGTATAGCACTCGATCAGTCGGCCATCGCACCACGAATAGTATAAAACTTGATCAGTCGACCATCGCACCAGGAATAGTTTATCCCTTGATCAGTCGGCCATCGCACCGGGACTAGTTTAGCCCTTGATCAGTCGGCCATCGCACCAGGACTAGTATAGCACTCGATCAGTCGGCCATCGCACCAGGACTAGTTTAGAGCTTGATCAGTCGACCATCGCACCAGGAATAGCTTAGCCCTTGATCAGTCGGCCATCGCACCGAGACTAGTTTAGCCCTTGATCAGTCGGCCATCGCACCAGGACTAGTATAGCACTCAATCAGTCGGCCATCGCACCATGACTAGTTTAGAACTTGATCAGTCGGCCATCGCACCACGACTAGTTTAGAACTTGATCAGCCGGCCATCGCACCAAGACTAGTATAGAACTTGATCAGTCGGCTATCGCACCAGGACTAGTTTAGCACTTGATCAGTCGGCCACGTCATCCTGCGTTACAGACAGAAGTGGTGGTCGGGGGAAGGGGGTGTAGTGTAGTCATAGACAAAAACTGGTGGTGGTGTTGATATACATTGTTCCCACTGTGCGATATAGACCGGAACTTTTAAGACGCCAAATGTAGATGGCTGGTGTGTGTGGGGGATCATTGTTTTGTGTCCCCGGCGGTGGTGCAGAGTACAATGATGAATTACTGATAAATTACTGTATTGAACACACATGTATATGCACTGTGATACCGTACTTCACAATCCTCAGTTTTAAATTGTTTCTGTATGGTAAAACTGAAAATGTATTCATTTTGAAAAAATTAAAATTGTGGCAGATGATCGAAATGAAAACCGGATGTTTACATTCGAAATGAACCGGTGCATCGGTATATTTTAACCACTGTATATTCATACCATATCCGTACGGATATATCGTATATACGAACGGATATCGTATGTTTGTGTAATATTCGTATAGTACAAACAAACTGTACTATACGATGATACGGTCAGTTTTTACCGCAAATAGCGAAAGAATGACCGCACAAACGGTATCGTGAAAGAATGAACGCACAAACTGGACCGCGAAAGAATGACCGCACAAACGGTATCGCGAAAGAATGACCGGAAAAACGGGACCGCGATTGGACCGCAATTAGACTGCAATTTCAGAGGGAACGAATTGCAATTCAAGGACCGCTGGATTGCAATTCTTGGTAAGAGAATCGCAGGCGGGAGTGTAGCAAATCCACAACCCACCACCCAACCCTTACCCAAAAGTCAAGGTCACAAACTGTGCATGTTCATAAACTTAACGTTGGGGTAAATGTTATGTAACTTCTGTTTCTTTACACTTTGAACACCTTGATATTTCATACATGCATTCATCTGATGATACTCTATCGTGCTATAGCAAATCCATGATCAACCGCCACCCCTTTCCCCAAGGTCACGGTCACAAACTTAGCACATTCATAAACTTAACGTTGGGGTAAATGTCTTATAACATATGTTTCCTTTCATGGAACACCTTGATATTTCATACATGCATTCATCTGATGATCCTCTATCGTGCTGTAGCAATTCCATGACCCACCACCCACCCCTTACCCCAAGGTCAAGGTCACAAACTTGACACATTCATAAACTTAACGTTGGGGTAAATGTCTTATAACAACTGTTTCCTTTGATGGAACGCCTTGATATTTCGTACATACATTCCTCAAATGACCCTCTATCATGCTGTAGCAAATCCATAACTTACCACCTAACCCTTACCCCAAGGTCAAGGTCACAAACTTAGCATGTGCATAAACTTTCCATTGGGGTAAATGTTGTGTTACGTCCGTTTCTTTACACTTTGAACGCTTTGATATTTCATACATGCATTCATCTGATGATCCTCTATTGTGCTACAGCAAATCCATGACCCACCCCACCCCTTTCCCCAAGATCAACATCATAAACGTAACGTTGGAGTAAATTTATTTTTATAACTTCTGTTTCTTTACAGGGAACACCTTCATATTTCATACATGCATTCATCTGATGATACTCTATTGTGCTACAGCAAATCCATGACACACCCCCTCCCCACCCCTTTCGCCAAGGCCAAGGTCAAGGTCACAAACTTAGCACATTTATACATGCATTCCTCATGTGAATAGCTATCATGCTATAGAAAATCACCAACTTAGTGTGTTCATAAACTTAACGCTGGGTTAAATTTTGTTTTCCTTCTCTTTTCAGGGAGCGCATTGATATTTCATAATTTCATACATGCATTCATCTTAATATGCTATATAATGCTATATCAAATCCACGACCCACCTTCCACCACTGACCTCAATGTCAAGGTCCACTGCACACCCCTTATCCCAAGGTCAAGTTATATAATATTTTAAGTTTGAATGAAGGCTGCCAACAGGCGAGCTTCGTTGTCTTCTGACAACTCTTGTTTACTATTTCATCTGCCTTTTATATTATCTGTATCCTTCTACCTGAGAGCCGCTTGTTGTAAAATTTAGTCACAATAACAACCAATTGTATCCTGGCATTTTGTGACGAGCGAGCCGTTTAAATTCTTCACAATTATGTTCAAAAACTTGCAATGACCAATAATAAACATGAAATATACATGCTTTGACCCGGATTAACCTTTTGAAAAGTGTCAGCCGGAATAATTCATTAATTAGGGGAATAAGAAGTTTATATTCTGATAGAGCTTTCCAATACGATTCCAATAAATTAAACCCCGTCACAATCGCGCATGGTGACCGAAATTCTTTTAAAAAAAAACACCAAGGGGTCAGCCCAGGTGGTATTTCTGAAAATTAGGGTCATCGCGAGCGATTTTGACGCGAATAATCTCATTCGATTCATCGTCGAAGACTCTATAAGGATCAAGAAGGTTGTTTGACATGGACCGTCGGGTTCAAAAGTTATAGGGATTTCACCACGAAAAGCGTCAGCCGGAATAATTCATTAATTATGGGAGTTACGGCAATGAGAAGTTGATATTCTGATTACAGACTCCGTCAAAATCACGCATGGTGACCGAAATTATTAAAACAAACGCCAAGCCCATGTGACATTTCTGAAAATTAGGGACATCGCGAGCATGGTTGTCGAGTGAAATATATTCAGTGTCTGCTTGGGTGTAGAGTGAAATATATTCATTATCTGCCTGATTGTAGTTGGTTTGTTTGTTTGTTTGTTTGTTTGTTTGTTTGTTTAGGGTTTAACGACCTATCAACAGCTAACGTCATTTTAATGCTGAGTCAATGGGTTTAGTACTAAATCCCATATATTTATCATGTTGCAGAAAACAATAAACAGGCCACAAATATAGCATATTTTTCTTATTTTCCATGAAAACACATCTTGGTATTTCAAGGAGACAATTATAATGAAATGCCAAGACATGTTTTCATTTTGAAGCAAATTATTCAATAATTGATGTATGTTGGTGTGTAAACAGTTACTGTAGTGTGATTTTATTGCTTCAGAAATGATGGAGTGACAATACTCGATTACTAATTCCTTATCTGGAGCCCTGCGAGTTGTAAACTAACATATGATTGTTTATACTGTGTCGCATTTCCTCTCACAATCTAAATTGTTGGTTATTAGCCCAATGATACCAGACCAAGATGTGAACAGGGTTGAACCTGATCAGAATGCACAGATGTACAGTTTGATCTGGGCCTACACTGTTCACAGCGTTGCTCCTGATC
>CM055271.1:14893447-14971739 GCA_029237695.1 Conchocele bisecta
CTCGCCTACTATGCGAGTATATATGGCTTTACCTATGGGTAACGTGTCCCTTGGTGGGCGCCAAATGTCACAGGACGAGACACATGTGCACGAGGCTGGGACACAAACGTCCATACTATGGCTCTACTGAGTCTGGTTTACCATACCATCACTCTACCTAGTCTGGTTTACCATACCATCGCCCTATCGAGTCTGGTTTACCATACCATCGCCCTATCGAGTCTCGTTTACCATACCATCACTCTACCGAGTCTGATTTACCATACCATGGCTCTACCTAGTCTGATTTACCATACCATCGCTCTACCGAGTCTGGTTTACCATACCACGGCTCTACCGAGTCTGGTTTACCATACCATCACTCTGCCGAATCTGGTTTACCATACCATCGCTCTACCGAGTCTGGTTCGCCTTACCATCGCCCTACCGAGTCTGGTTTACCATGCCATCACTCTACCGAGTCTGGTTTACCATACCATTACTCTACCGAGTCTGGTTTACCATAACATCACTCTACCTAGTCTGGTTTACCATACCATTACTCTACCGAGTCTGGTTTAACATACCATCGCCCTACCGAGTCTGGTTTACCATACCATTGTTCTACCGAGTCTGGTTTACCAGAACATCATTCTATCGAGTCTGATTTACCATACCATCACTCTACCGTCTGGTTTACCATACCATCGCCCTACCGAGTCTGGTTTACCATACCATTGCTCTACCGAGTCTGGTTTACCAGAACATCTCTCTACCGAGTCTGATTTACCAGCACATCACTCTACCGAGTCTGATTTACCATACCATGGCTCTACCGAGTCTGGTTTACCATACCATCGCTCTACCGAGTCTGGTTTACCATACCATCACTCTACCGTGTCTGGTTTACTATACCATCTCTCTACCGAGTTCGGTTTACCATACCATCGCTCTACCGAGTCTAGTTTACCATACCATGGCCCTATCGTATCAGGTTTACCATATCATCGCTCTACCGAGTTGGTTTACCATACCATCACTCTATCGTGCCTGGTTTACCATACCATGGCTATGCCGTGTCTGGTTTACCATACTATCGCTCTACCGAGTCTGGTGTATCATACCATAACTCTACCGAGGCTGGTTTACCATAACATCGCTCTACCGAGTCTGGCTTACCATACAATCGCTCTACCGAGTCTGGTTTACCACACCATCACTCTATCTTCTCTGGTTTACCATACCATCACTCTACCGAGTCTGGTTTACCATACCATGGCTCTACCTAGTCTGGTTTACCATACCATGGCTCAACCGAGTCTGGTTTACCATATCATCGCCCTATCGAGTCTGGTTTACCATACCATCGCTCTTCCGAGTCTGGTTTACCATATCATCGCCCTACCGAGTCTGGTTTACCATACCATCGATCTACCGAGTCTGGTTCGCCTTAACATCGCTCTACCGAGTCTGGTTTACCATACCATCGCCCTACCGAGTCTGGTTTACCATACCATCACTCTATAGAGTCTAATTTACCATACCATGGCTCTACCGAGTCTGGTTGACCATACCATCGCTCTACAGAGTCTGGTTTACCATACCATCGCTCTACCGAGTCTGGTTTACCATACCATGGCTCTACCGAGTCTGGTTCGCCTTACCATCACTCTACCTAGTCTGGTTTACCATACCATTACTCTACCGAGTCTGGTTTACCATGCAATCACTCTACCTTGTCTGGTTTACCATACCATTACTCTACCTTGTCTGATTTACCATACCATTACTCTACCTTGTCTGGTTTACCATACCATCGCTCTACCGAGTCTGGTTTACCATACCATCACTCTACCTTGTCTGGTTTACCATACCATTACTCTACCGAGTCTAGTTTATCATACCATTGCTCTATCGAGTCTGGTTTACCATACCATCGCCATACAGAGTCTGGTTTACCATATCATGGCTCTACTGAGTCTGGTTTACGATACCATGGCTGTACCGAGTCTGGTTTACCATATGGTCAGCCAGACTCGGTAGTGCGATGATATGGTAAACCAATATCATCGCCCTACCGAGTCTGGCTTACCATACCATCGCTCTACCGAGTCTGGTTTACCATACCATTACTCTACCGAGTCTGGTTTACCATACCATCACTCTACCTAGTCTGGTTTACCATACCATTATTCTAACGAGTCTGGTTTACCATACCATCGCTCTACCGAGTCTGGTTTACCATACCATCACTCTACCGAGTCTGGTTTACCATACCATCGCTCTACCGAGTCTGGTTTACCATACCATGGCTCTACCGAGTCTGGTTCGCCTTACCATCACTCTACCTAGTCTGGTTTACCATACCATTACTCTACCTAGTCTGGTTTACCATACAATCACTCTACCTTGTCTGGTTTACCATACCATTACTCTACCGAGTCTGGTTTGTTTATCATACCATTGCTCTATCGAGTCTGGTTTACCATACCATCGCCATACATAGTCTGGTTTACCATATCATGGCTCTACCGAGTCTGGTTTACGATACCATGGCTGTACCGAGTCTGGTTTACCATATGGTAAGCCAGACTCGGTAGTGCGATGATATGGTAAACCAATATCATCGCCCTACCGAGTCTGGCTTACCATACCATCGCTCTACCGAGTCTGGTTTACCATAACATTACTCTACCGAGTCTGGTTTACCATACCATCACTCTTCCTAGTCTGGTTTACCATACCATTATTCTAACGAGTCTGGTTTACCATACCATCGCTCTACCGAGTCTGGTCCGCATTAACATCGCTCTACCGAGTCTGGTTTACCATACCATCACTCTACCTAGTCTGGTTTACCATACCATTACTCTACCTAGTCTGGTTTACCATACCATCGCCCTACCGAGTCTGGTGTACCATACCATCACTCTATTGAGTCTGATTTACCATACCATGGCTCTACCGAGTCTGGTTGACCATACCATCGCTCTACCGAGTCTGGTTTACCATACCATCGCTCTACCGAGTCTGGTTTACCATACCATGGCTCTACCGAGTCTGGTTCGCCTTACCATCACTCTACCTAGTCTGGTTTACCATACCATTACTCTACCGAGTCTGGTTTACCATGCAATCACTCTACCTTGTCTGGTTTACCATACCATTACTCTACCTTGTCTGATTTACCATACCATTACTCTCCCTTGTCTGGTTTACCATACCATCGCTCTACCGAGTCTGGTTTATCATAGCATTGCTCTATCGAATCTGGTTTACCATACCATCGCCATACAGAGTCTGGTTTACCATATCATGGCTCTACCGAGTCTGGTTTACGATACCATGGGTGTATCGAGTCTGGTTTACCATATGGTAAGCCAGACTCGGTAGTGCGATGATATGGTAAACCAATATCATCGCCCTACCGAGTCTGGCTTACCATACCATCGCTCTACCGAGTCTGGTTTACCATACCATTACTCTACCGAGTCTGGTTTACCATACCATCACTCTACCTAGTCTGGTTTACCATACCATTATTCTAACGAGTCTGGTTTATCATACCATCGCTCTACCGAGTCTGGTTTACCATACCATCACTCTACCGAGTCTGGTTTACCATACCATCGCTCTACCGCGTCTGGTTTACCATACCATCGCTCTACCGCGTCTGGTTTACCATACCATGGCTCTACCGAGTCTGGTTCGCCTTACCATCACTCTACCTAGTCTGGTTTACCATACCATTACTCTTTTTTTTTTTTGCTTATATTTAACGGCGGCACTGACTCGAGGAACTTGCATGCCGTCTCCCAAGAATGGGAGAAAGAACGGAGGTAGAGATTTTTTGAGAGAAGCCGGTAATTCGTATTTACAGAGCAACTACGAATTATCGGTACCCATTCACAGCTGGGTGAACTGGAGCAGTGTGGATAAAGTGTCTTGCTCAAGGACACAACGCAGCGCCTCCGGTGAGGCTCGAACCCACGACCTTTAGATCAGCAATCTGACGCTCTAACCACCAGGCCACTGCGCTCCTACCATTACTCTACCGAGTCTGGTTTACCATACCATCACTCTACCTTGTCTGGTTTACCATACCATTACTGTACCTTGTCTGGTTTACCATACCATACTCTACCTTGTCTGGTTTACCATACCATCACTCTACCTAGTCTGGTTTACCATACCATTACTCTACCGAGTCTGGTTTACCATACCATCGCCCTACCGAGTCTGGTTTACCATACCATCACTCTACCTTGTCTGGTGTACCATACCATTACTCTACCGAGACTGATTTACCATACCATGGCTCTACCGAGTCTGGTTGACCATACCATCGCTCTACCGAGTCTGGTTTACCATACCATTACTCTACCTTGTCTGATTTACCATACCATTACTCTACCTTGTCTGGTTTACCATACCATCGCTCTACCGAGTCTGGTTTACCATACCATCGCCCTACCGAGTCTGGTTTACCATACCATCACTCTACCTTGTCTGGTTTACCATACCATTACTCTACCTTGTCTGATTTACCATACCATTACTCTACCTTGTCTGGTTTACCATACCATCGCTCTACCGAGTCTGGTTTACCATACCATCACTCTACCTTGTCTGGTTTACCATACCATTACTCTACCGAGTCTGGTTTATCATACCATTGCTCTATCGAGTCTGGTTTACCATACCATCGCCATACAGAGTCTGGTTTACCATATCATGGCTCTACCGAGTCTGGTTTACGATACCATGGCTGTACCGAGTCTGGTTTACCATATGGTAAGCCAGACTCAGAAGTGCGATGATATGGTAAACCAATATCATCGCCCTACCGAGTCTGGCTTACCATACCATCGCTCTACCGAGTCTTGTTTACCATACCATTACTCTACCGAGTCTGGTTTACCATACCATCACTCTACCTAGTCTGGTTTACCATACCATTATTCTAACGAGTCTGGTTTACCTATACATCGCTCTACCGAGTGCTGGTTTATTTACCATACCATCATCTACCGAGTGTTGGTTTACCATACCATCGCTCTACCGAGTTCTGGTTTACCATACCATGGCTCTACCGTAGTTGGTTCGCCTTACGATCATCTACCTAGTCTGGTTTACCATACCATTACTCTACCGAGTCTGGTTTACCATACCATCACTCTACCTTGTCTGGTTTACCATACCATTACTCTACCTTGTCTGGTTTACCATACCATTACTCTACCTTGTCTGGTTTACCATACCATCGCTCTACCGAGTCAAGTTTACCATACCATTACTCTAACGAGTCTGGTTTACCATACCATCGCTCTACCGAGTCTGGTTTACCATACCATCACTCTACCGAGTCTGGTTTACCATACCATCGCTCTACGAGTCTGGTTGCTTATACATTACTATCTAGTTCTGGTTTACCATACCATTACTCTACCGAGTCTGGTTTACCATACCATCACTCTACCGAGTCTGGTTTACGATACCATCACTCTACCTTGTCTGGTTTACCATACCATTGCTCTACCTTATCTGGTTTACCATACCATTGCTCTACCGAGTCTGGTTTACCATACCATCGCCATACAGAGTCTGGTTTACCATATCATCGCCCTACCGAGTCTGATTTACCATACAATCGCTCTACGCTCTACCGAGTCTGGTTTACCATACAATCTCCCTACTATTTGGTTTCCATACCATCACTACCAGATCTGTTTACCACCACGCCCTACAGAGTTTGGTTTACCATCATGGCTCTAACCGCGCTGGCTTACATACCATGGCTACCGATCTGGTTTCCATAACATCGCCTACCGAATTTGGTTTACCATACCATCACTCTACCTAGTTTGGTTTACCATACCATTATCTACCTAGTCTGGTTTACCATACCATTACTACTTACTGTTTTTACCATACATCACTCTACCTTGTCTGGTTTACCATATCATCACTCTACCTAGTCTGGTTTACCATACCATACTCTACCTCTGGTTTTACCATAACCATCACTACCTTCTGGTTTAACATCCATCGCTCTACCGATCTGGTTTACCATACCATTACTCAAACAGTCGGTACCAAACAAAAATCTCTACCGAGTCTGGTTTACCATACCATCGCTCTACCGAATCTGGTTTACCATACCATGGCTCTACGGTGGTTCGCCTTACCATCTACCTAGTCTGGTTTTACCATACCATTACTCTACCGAGTGGTTTACCTCCATCACTACCTGTCTGGTTTACCATACCATTACTCTACCTTGTCTGGTTTACCATACCACTCTACTTGTCTGGTTTACCATACCGACTCTACCTTATCTGGTTTACAATACCATTGCTCTACCTGCGGTTTACCATAACCATTACTCTACCTTGTCTGGTTTACCTACCATTACGATCTGGTTTACCATACCATCGCCATACATGAGTCTGGTTTACCATCTCGCCCAACCGATCTGGATTTACCATGCAATCGCTCAACGCTCTACCGAGTCTGGTTTACCATACATTCGCCCACCGATTTGGTTTACATCCATCACTCAACCGAGTCTGGTTTACCCATACCAACGCTAACCGATCTGTTTACCATACCTACCTCTACGAGTCTGGTTTACCACAACTCGCTCTACCGAGTCTGGTTTACCATACCATCGCTCTACCGAGTCTGGTTTACCATACCATGGCTCTACCGAGTGTGGTTCGCCTTACCATCACTATACCTAGTCTGGTTTACCATACCATTACTCTACCGAGTCTGGTTTACCATACCATCACTCTACCTTGTCTGGTTTACCATACCATTACTCTACCTTGTCTGGTTTACCATACCATTACTCTACCTTGTCTGGTTTACCATACCATCACTCTACCTTATCTGGTTTACAATACCATTGCTCTACCGTGTCTGGTTTACCATACCATTACTCTACCTTGTCTGGTTTACCATACCATTACTCTACCGAGTCTGGTTTACCATACCATCGCCATACAGAGTCTGGTTTACCATATCATCGCCCTACCGAGTCTGATTTACCATGCAATCGCTCTACGCTCTACCGAGTCTGGTTTACCATACAATCGCCCTACCGAGTTTGGTTTACCATACCATCACTCTACCGAGTCTGGTTTACCATACCATCGCTCTACCGAATCTGGTTTACCATACCATCGCTCTACCGACTCTCGTTACCATACCATGGCTCTACCGAGTCTGGTTACCATATCATCGCTCTACCGAGTCTGGTTTACCATACCATGGCTCTACCCCGTCTGGTTTACCATACCATGGCTGTACCGAGTCTGGTTTACCATATGGTAAGCCAGACTCGGTAGGGCGATGATATGGTAAACCCATATCATCGCCATACCGAGTCTGGCTTACCATACCATCGCTCTACCGAGTCTGGTTTACCCATCCAATTACTCTACCGAGTCTGGTTTACCATACCATCACTCTACCTTGTCTGGTTTACCATACCATTACTCTACCGAGTCTGATTTACCATATCATTGCTCTACATAGTCTGGTTTACCATACCATCGCCCTACAGAGTCTGGTTTACCATATCATGGCTCTACCTCGTCTGGCTTACCATACCATGGCTCTACCGAGTCTGGTTTACCATAACATCGCCCTACCGAATCTGGTTTACCATACCATCACTCTACCTAGTCTGGTTTACCATACCATCGCTCTACCGAGTCTGATTTACCATACCATCACTCTACCGAGTCTGGTTTACCATAACATCGCTCTACCGAATCTGGTTTACCATACCATCACTCTACCTAGTCTGGTTTACCATACAATCGCTCTACCGAGTCTGGTTTACCATACCATCACTCTACCGAGTCTGGTTTACCATACCATCACTCTACCGAGTCTGGTTTACCATACCATCACTCTACCGAGTCTGGTTTACCATAACATCGCTCTACCGAATCTGGTTTACCATACCATCACTCTACCTAGTCTGGTTTACCATACAATCGCTCTACCGAGTCTGGTTTACCATACCATCACTCTACCGAGTCTGGTTTACCATACGATCGCTCTACCGAGTCTGGTTACCATACCATGGCTCTACCGAGTCTGATTTACCATATCATCGCTCTACCGAGTCTGGTTTACCATACCATCGCTCTACTGACTGAGCTAATCGTGCACGAATGCACATCTTCTCCCCATAGTGAGTTGCTTACCAACTGTCATATAAGTTATATTGTTTTATATTGTGTAAGTCACGCCTCGAAACACCAAGACCCTGAGCGAGTGCCCGGACGGTCGGACACCCGTGACGAAAGCAATATACGCATTTTTTTTCTCATAAAAATGTGGGTATATAAATATATCATATTAAATCATCGCTCATGTAACGTCATTTGTATTGCCATTTGAGACACGCCATGTGATTTGTATTTAAGAACATGTGCAATATCTCGTTTAGAAAATGTAAGATATTTTCCGTAAATGACATCGAAAGTTGACGAAATTTTCGTCATCTGTTGCCGTCATTGACAGCAAATATATGTAATTGTATTTCAT
The DNA here is from genome assembly GCA_029237695.1 of Conchocele bisecta. NCBI lineage: Eukaryota > Metazoa > Mollusca > Bivalvia > Lucinida > Thyasiridae > Conchocele > Conchocele bisecta. The sequence continues at coordinate 14,901,992 of CM055271.1, forward strand.
GAACAATCGCACAAAATCACATGGCGTGTCTCATTTCATCTTGGTTCTCACTTCAAGTTGATATTTGAAGAAAGACAGTAGTTCCGGGAAAGACCTTGGCTGACTAGATTTCTGTGGCAGTGACGTATCTCTATATACATGGACGGCTGGAACTATCTGAAATCATAGGAACTACAGTGAAACCTCTCTAAACCGGACACTTAGGTCGTTTGCAATCATGAACATGCATTAATATTTGAGATGTGTTACCAAGAAACCTCTCCAAATGAGATCACATATATCTTCTTGGTGTCCGATTTAGAGACGTTCCACGGTACATGTACTGGTATATTGTGTTTGTAAAACACGAATATAGCTACAGGTTGAGACTCGGACCTATGACCCAATAAATGGCCCATTTGAAAAACGTTACCCCACCCACCCATGTCCATACACTATCGCGTATAGCCGAGTATAGGCTATACTGTACATGCTGTATAGTGTACGTAAATGTGTGGGTGTTTTTCAAATGAGCCGTTTACTGAGTCCTAGGTCCAAGTATTCCACCTGTGAATATAGCCACCTTGTATGTTGCTGTATCTAGTGAAATTGGGCTCATTGGACTTGAGACCAGTGTAGGTCCTGTTCAAGTTGCACAAAGATCTATAGCGTCTGTTTTACAGAAGCATGAAGGGTGTTTCATTGATGGAATGGCGAACAGTACAGATTCTGGTGCACATGCTGATCTGGATCTACATTGGTTAAAAAAACATAATCTCCATTCCCCCAGTCACAGCCACGTACATACGTCCTGCCTGCAAGCACATGTTGAAGTAACGGACCGAGGTCTATAAATACATTAAATATGCCTAAAAGCATCAATAAATGAAACAAAAATAAGCTAAAAACTCCCTATATATATATAGACAAAACAATTTTTTTGGCTTATTTTGGTTTCATTTATTGATGATTTTAGACATATTTAATGTATTTATAGACCTCGGTCCGTTACTTCAACCTGTGGCTACAAGGTATTTAGAACAATCTTCGACACTTAGGCATTGATCTAAACTTGTACATAATTGAAAAACTTTCAAACAACTTTAACACATACAGTGTACACTCATTTACTCAATGTCCAGAGGAAAATACGTCTAGTTAACGAACATTTAAATGCCCAACTGGGATATAAAAGCCACCAGATGGCGCTGGGCAGGCATTCTGATAATTGTGTACACGCTTCACTTCAGGGACTCATCAACTGATTGAAACTTGCCGGGCGGAGTGTAGCTGTTTACGTATGTAATTCATTCATAGAGCTGAGTTCATGACCCGACATTGTAAACAATCCCACGCGTGACAACGCTAACAGCTGTAACTGCCTGTATGGTGTTTAGATAGTCAACATCAGACAGTGTGCCAGCCACACAACTTTGACTTTGGACAGTAATATAAAATTAAATATGTGTCTGGTATGCACATACCAAAGTGAACGAAACAAAACCATGGTTTAATAGACCAGCAAGAGAAATATGTCGCCTAGAAACCCTTATACAGTGGCTGTGAAAATGCAGTATATACTACATGTAGTTATAAAAAGTATAAACTCAGGTTAGTATGCACATTCACAAAACAGCATGGATGTGCAGTCTGCTCTGGAATTCACATGACTACATGAATTCACGTTTGCTAGCAACCATATTTTGTGTATCCTAACACATACCAGTATGGCTATTACAACACTGGTTTCTAATTAGCTTTCAACATACATTATACAGTGTATCTGGAGCAATTCGATCTAACTGGGATGTGGTTATCTGTGGAATGACATGACACAGTTACACATTTTTATCAAATACCAACTTATTACAAACACATATTCTGAAATATTGGTTACTACATGTACTTACAAAATACATCGGAGATAGGAACCTTGTTCAGGTCCAGAAGTACAATATAGGTTTCACTATATATACATGACACACTCTAAGTAAATGGACACGTTACGACATGCATATCCCCGGATCAGCTGGTGCATCCTCGCAGCCTCATCATGATCTACACGGTTTAGTTCGGTGGTCATTCATGATGGCTCTAATTAATGATGTAGACTGCATTATGCTGTAGTCCTGTGCTATCTGAATGTGGGTTAAACTGATCAAACACTCAATAATCCCCATTTTGTCATTGTGTGACTCATGGACAGGTGTTTCATTCAATTTTACTTTCTTTTATTTCTATAATCAGATAATAGCATCAAAATACTCATTGCTTTGAAGTAGTTAGCAGCAAAATACTATATAATTTGTATCACTTTGCGTAAATTCTCAATCATTTTCCTGCACAAATAAATCATACAGGTACTATTAGAGGGACTGGTATACTCTATCTCATGTGTGTGTTTTATGGGACCACAAGCTTGATAATAAAAATACATAACATATATCTAGATACTGGTCAGTACAGAAACGCCTACACTGGCTATCCAGCAGCCCCCTCACTGTTCTACATTGGGAGCAGACGAAAAACATGTGCTGCTGTTTATGTATTATATTTATAAAGCCAGTGAATAACTGACAGGCTAGGGATAGGGGATATGCCCCTCCTTCTAAATTCGGTACCAGGGCACCGATTATTGGGCCTTTATTATAGTTATATCACTGACTCTTTTTAACAGGATTATGGAAGCGTCCTGGTGCCAATGATACAATATGTGTATCTCCTAATTAGGAGATACCAACTCCTAATTATGAGATACTAAGTTCTAATTAGAAGATAGTAACTCCTAATTAGGAGATACTATCTCATAATTAGGAGTTGGTATCTCCTAATTAGGATTTGAAATATACTAATTAGTACTTAGTATCTCCTAATTAGGACTTGTTATATCCTAATTAGGACTTATTATCTCCTAATTAGAAGTTACTATCGAGATACTAGTTCCTAATTAGGTGATAATAAGTCCTAATTAGGATAGTTTAACTTCTAATTAGAAGACAATATCTCGTAATTAGGAGTTATCATCTCCTAATTAGGAGTTATTATCTCCTAATTAAGATTTGCTATCTACTAATTAGGACTTAGTATATATTCATTAGGATTTTCTATCTACTAATTGGGACTTAGTATATATTAATTAGGATTTCGTATATCCTAATTAGGACTTATTATCTCCTAATTAGAAGTTAGTATCTCCTACTTATGACTTACCATCTGTGTCAATGCTAAACAATGTGTATTAGGAGATCTCCTAATTAGGAGATATTAACTCCTAATTAGGAGATACTATGTCTTAATTAGGAGTTACCATCTTCAAATTGGGAGTTAGTATCTCCTAATTATGAGATACTAAGTCATAGTTAAGAGATAGTATCTCCTAATCAGGACTTAATATCTCCAGGAGATAAGATAAATATATGTTAACATTGGCACTAGGATGTATACGGTGATAGCGGCACGTGCATGGTAGCTATGTGTTGCAATTACATGCATCGATTTACAACAGTTGTACTTACTTTATTACGTAGCCCCGCAGGGGACATGGATTTTTTTGGTATTAATTCGTTCCCACGAAATAACAATTCGTTCCGTCAATTTAACAATTCGTTCCCTCGAATTAACAATTCGTTCCCACAATATAACAATTCGTTCTCTCGAATTAATAATTCGTTCCCACGAAATGACAATTCGTTCCCTCAATTCCCTCTATTCGTTCCCATGATATAACAATTCGTTCACACGAAATAACAATTCGTTCCCACGGGAACGAATTGTTAGTTCGTGGGAGCGAATTGTTAATTGAGGGAACGAATTGAAATAGGAAAATTGTTTTTTCGCAATAAAATCAATATTTGATGGAATTTCATCAAATTCATTTTTTGGGGAGGGTGACATTTTTGTTATTGATAAAAACGTACTTACTTTTTAAATATTGTTTAGATTTAATGTGTTTAATAGCCAAAAGTTCGTCGGCAGCAAATCGTGAAACAGACACATTCAAGTGTTATATACTACAATGTATTATCGTGATTGTGACATGTGGGTAACGGATTGCACAAATACAGTTGCCTGAGGAAGGTTATTATCGATGTAAATGTTTGTTTTATTGAACACTTTTAAGCCATATGTACGGTGGCACAGAGGGGACATGGAAATATGTTTTACTTTCGCGTGCGCACGCAATAGGTTTTGCTTGCGCATGCGATAGGGTTTTGCATGCGCACGCGATAGCTTTTGCGTGCGCACGCGATAGCTTTTGCGTGCGCACGCGATAGCTTTTAGGCACGCGAAAGTAAAAACTATTTCCATGTCCCCTCTGTGCCACCGTACATATAGCCCATGAAGTAGTACAAAATATATTTTCAACAAGTACATGTGACGAAGATAGCAGACATAATAGACAAACGACAATCGTACTATAAAACAAAAGTCCGCAGACGATAACTTGCTACTTGTTTACAAACAAACAGGTCATACACAAAACACAGAATATGTGAGACAGGTAAATATACCCGTGCCAGTATTCCTTTTCAATATTGATTTTGAGATTTGTCATCAAGTCCTATGTAGTTGAGGGGTTAGAGTGACTGGTATCAATACCGTTGGTAGCGAGTTCGAATCTTAGTTTTTCATACACATAATATTTTGATTTGTTTATATTTTATTATATATTTCTTTTTTATGTGTGTTGCTCTTACAAATTACATTAATTAAGCATGAAATAGATTACATTTAGAACGTTAGTCTCTTTTGAATCTGGTAATCTTACATATCTTCAGAAACAAGGTATAATTACACTGTTACCGAAAAAAGACAAAGAGCTGTCTTTATTATCCAACTGGAGACCTATATCATTACTAAATGTAGATTATAAAATGGCTACAAAATATATTGCCAATAGATTAAACAAACTTATCTCATCTATAATTGATGCTTCGCAAACTGGTTTTATAAAGGGAAGATATATCGGAGAAAATATTAGACTTTTATTTGAATGCATAGAATATTTGAATGAAACTAATGAACCAGTGTTGTTATTTTTTGCAGACTTTGAAAAAGCATTTGATAGTGTTGATCATGGGTATATACAAAAAACATTGAAATATTTTAATTTTGGAGATGATTTTATTAAATGGATTACCTTATTTTATACGGATGCAAAAAGCTGTGTATGCAACAATGGTCATTTCTCAGAATTTCGGCATAGGCCGCGGAGTACGTCAAGGCTGTCCCCTATCCTCAAATCTTTTCATAATAGCAATAGAAATATTGTCAAAATTCATTCAAAATAATGCGGATATAAAGGGAGTGAACATATACAATGACAATATTAAAAACACTATGTTCGCAGATGACGCAACTTTTCTTACTGACGGTTCAGAGTTATCATTTACAAAGCTTGTAGATGAATTTTCAAAAAATTCAGGACTGCTGTTAAATATAAAAAAGTCGACAATTCTTAGAGTAGGATCCTTAAGACAATCGTCTATACATTACCTGCCCAATAAAACATTTGCATGGACTTCAGATAAAGCTCAAACGCTAGGAATTATGTTTTCAAATAGTGCAAATTTGATCCACCATTACAATATTGATCCGAAGATAAAAGAATTTGAAAATTGTTTAAACAAATGGAAACATAGATATCTAACATTGATAGGAAAAGTAAACGTACTGAAAACATTCGCTATTACAAAATTAATATATCCATTACATGTAACAGTCATTCAAACACCTTCAGAGAATATTATAAAACATATCAAGAAAAAATGATATGACTTTTTATGGGATTCTAAACCAGATAAAATAAAACGAGGGACAATAACAAAAAGTTATGAAAATGGTGGAATAAATATGGTTGACATAGACTGTTTTATAACCTCCTTAAAAGCATGTTGGGTTAAACGACTATGTGATGAGAACAATACCGGTATATGGAAATATATATATATAGAACAATTAAAGAAGTATGGTGGAACTTTTATCTTTGAATGCAATATTAAGGACGATGATGTAAAACATATTCATCCACAACAGTTTATAAACAATATACTTAGGACATGGTCGAATATAAACTTCTCAGAACAAAATAATATTATATGAAAAGCGATAATATGGAACAACGCAAATATTAAACACGTATCGCAAACACTGTATTATAAAAATTGGCATGAAACAGGCATAAGGAACATTGAACATCTTTACGATTTCAGGATAAAACATTTTTATAGTTTCCAAGATTTTGCTGATCTGTATTCTATTAGAAATACAGATTTTTTAAAATACTACACATTAATAAGATGCATACCGACACGATGGGTTGAACAAATGAAAACAGAAAATATTAACACAGCACAAAATAAAAAAATGTTGCTAGATAAAATAAAAAGTAATAAATCTACAAATAAAACATTATATAACATTGAACGGGGAAAAATGAAGACCGAACCCATCAAATCAGAACAAAAATGGGCCAATGTTTTTCCAGACGAAACTCTTAACTGGAAACAAATATATTTAAATACTATACAAAGCACACTATATACAAGACTTAGGAGTTTCCAGTACAAATAGTTAATGCGAATTATAGGAACCAATAAACATATGGCCAGATGTAATATAGTAGAATCAAGTATCTGTGATTTCTGTAACATGCAAATAAAAACATTCAATAATCTCTTTTGGGAATGTACTGTGATTCAAAGTTGTTGGTAAAAGATTAGCAGGTTTTTAACAGACAAAGGTATCCCAACAGAAATATTTTTTTTAAAACTTCTTTCGGTATAGTTGAGATAGGTGCACATGCCCAACAAACGCAATTTATTATTCTATTAGCAAAATATTACATATTCAAAAGTCAGTATAACAAAAACGAGCTGGCCTTTAATAAGTTTGTGCATTACTTGAAGCATAGTATCAAGATTGAAGAAATAATAGCTCAAAGACAAGATAAATTGGATAAACACAACAATAAATGGGAAGATATTAATATCTAATACGTATATGTATACATATGCGGGTGTGTTTAAGCAGGACCGTCAAAATTAAGAAATAAATATATTAGCCTTATGTTAAAACGTAGCATCGGGTGGCATGGGGCTGCATCATGTGTAGGGGCAAATCGTACATGTATCTACCACTTGATTGTCACGGGCTGGAAATTCATCCATTCCTTCTTTTTTATCTATCTTATACTTTTTTATCCATGTTTTTTTTCTCATATCACTTACTTTTCTACCCCCCCCTTTTTTCTCATATTTCTATATGTGTGGATGTGGTTGGAGAAATAGCGTTTATGAGGTAAGTAACCAGTGTGGCCCCAGATCATCCTGCGCATTCGCGAAGCCTGATGAGGGACTACGCTGTATAGCCCTACAGACAATAAAACATCCATCATGTCCCCAGCATACTATATCTGCCATGAGTGATCAACAGTGATGCGTTAGCGTAATTAAGATCCCTTTTGCTTCCGAAGTCCCATAAACACTTTTCCTCCAATCGCTGCCACACATATGCACTATATAAATTTCTCATGCCATGATCATATATGTACATGTATAATTGTATCTTTGTAAAGTATTGAGAAATAAAATATTGAATGACAAAAAAAAAAAGAACAACACAAAAGAACGTTAGTCTCACTTTGAAGAAAACTATTAACTATGCACATTTCATATGTGTCTACATGAAGAATCTGGGAGTAAGTAAGTAAGTAAGTAAGTAAGTAAGTACTTTGTTTATTATAGTGACAGGTGTTAAACGAAACAGGGAATATGTACAATATGATATTGACGAAAACACCCGGCCCTATGGACCTACAAATGTATGTGTAAATATACAATATAAACTCGTATGTTCTAACCGATCATATCACAATGAAGTCATACAGCAAGAGTGATAACCCTTGCCGTTTCACTTATTCCCTTCTCCAGCAAGCAGTCATAAAAAGAACAGAATGATATCGACACAAGTAATGCATTTTGTGAGGTGCGAACTCACCACCAGATAAAATTAACAAAAGTTCTGCAAATGTATGGATATTCTCCCGCTTCGATACCACTGAGCCACACGACATGTCTATTTTGCGCACCAAGATACACTATTATATTGACATGCATGCATGTGTACTTTATAATATAGTTATTATGCACGAAAACGAGGCTATGATATAATAATACACCTGGTCTACCTATATTTGAACTCATCGATTGACCTCCAGCAACTTATTATCGTCTGTCATTTATACCTGCACATATGGACACCGGCTGACTGTATATACATGTAGTTGTGTGGCATAACCGACCATGATATGCTCAGGTAATTCTACAGTATAGTATTGACAATGACGGTCTATTTACCAGATTTACTTAATATATGACTCACCATGTCTGCGCGTAAGACCAGTGAAGCTCCAGGTTGGTAAGTGCACCCGCGCAATCTGATCAGGAGCAACGCTGATAATTATTATTATGATATATATAAGTATGATCATTTTAAACTTTAAAACTAAACGTTAACCCTTATATCGCTTTCTTATTTGTTTTTCGTCTGCTGTTTATTTTCTAGTTTCCATTTTTATCTTCTAAAACATGCTTTTACAGCATTTTAGAATAATTTACAACATGCTTTGACAGTACTTTACAATCATTTCCATTGTAAATGATTCTGAGGGGCTGTCAAACCATGTTTTTATTGAAATAAGGCAAGATATAAAAGCGACGATAATTGTTGTGTGTAGCGGTCTGAGGGTTAACCCATATGGTAAAGAGAAATATGACCGCGACGTGTGGTTATGTGGGCCTCATGGGTGGACTGTCAAATACAAAAGAGAATGCGCCATATGATTTTGAAACCAACAACATGTGCGATTTTTCATGAAAAAATATTCATATATTCTCGGAATTGACCGCATGTACTCAGAAAATCTTGTCAACTTTTGTGGATGCATCCATACAGTCTTATCTGGATCTGCACTGTTCGCAATACCCATAAGCCCCATTTCTCCAGTCATAGCCGCATATGTGAGATACGCCATGTGATTTTGTACCTTGGACATCTGTGTTATTTCATTAAATACGTTTACAAAATTTACAATGTTTTTCACAAATAAAGTAAAAAGTGTACAAACGTTTCAGAGTACATGCGGAATATAATTCCTAATGTACATGTACTCTGAAAGGTCTGTCAACTTTTCACGCCATTTACGTAAAATATTGTAATTTTTGTAAACTTATTGGATGAAAATACGCAGATGTCCGAAGGTACAAAATCACATGCCGTGTCTCAAGTATGTCAAAATACATTAAAGGTACATGCCCACTCAGTAGGCACGAACTGTTCTTTATAGGAATTACATAAGTGTATAATTGTGTAACTATACCAACATTTCTAAAAATTACAAGTGCCCGCTATACATATATAATCATTTAGTAATATTTCATTGACTGATAGTGACTCGCGGTGGTATCCGGCTATTTTCATATGCAAACGAGGGACGCTATTTTTTAATTATTTATACTAATTAAATGTGTCACCTGAACAAAAAATATTTGCGACATATTATAAAGTATGATCATTGCACATCAACAAATAAATACAGATAATAAATAGTAATGTCCGTTAACATTTTAAGGAAACACGAGTATCGCCGCTGACATCAGTGTGGAAAATGTCGTCTGATATAGAATGTATAAAAATGCCAATCAATACGTGGGGTAATGGTGAATGAATGTTTATTTTACCATAAAATGTCTCAGACGATGTCTCTGATATAGAGAACAGTTTGTGCCGACTGAGTGGGCGTGCACCTTTAACATTCTCCTTGAAGCGTCTGTGTGTTGGCGTTTCATTTATGGAATTGCGAACAGTGCAGATCCTGATCAGACTATGCGGATGCGCATGCTGATATGGATCTACACTGGTTGCAATATATACCAATTAGGCTCATTTCGCCAGTCACAACCACAGATGAAACACGCCATGTAATTTTGTACCTTCGGACATCTACGTAATTTCATGAAATACGTTTACAAAATGTACAATATTTTCCGTAAATGGAGTCAGAAGTTGAGAAAATATTCCCCATGTACTCTGAAAATAGCGTCAACCTTTTATTTTATTTATACAAAATATTGTAAATGTTTATATACGTATTTAATGAAATTACGCAGTTGTCTGAAGGTACAAAATAATATGGCGTGTCTCATATGTGCGTGGTACCTACCTGCTCCACGTGCTGTAGATGGTACCGGGCTGCCACTGCCGTTAATCCGTCCACGTCTATACTCGCCTCCTTGACGTGAATAATGAACTCGTTGGTGAACCCGTCCCCGGGGCTGTTCGCCCTGTTCCGCACAACTAGCGTTGGCAGAGATACTGATATTAACGACATACATATCCAGGTTATACTCAGATGCGCCTTGCTCAATGGATTCATTATTCACGAACAACAAAGAACTTCATTTACATTTACCGTTCACCATTTACACACACACTGTGACACACGCGTATTATCTAGCTACTGCGCAAAACACTGTACACAATCGGGGTGAAAGGGTTAATTAAGTTCGTCATATCAAATCGTTTTATCAGCAGCCAGACATGTGTTTTAATATAGGTAGATAACTCGAAGGAATTCTGAAAGGGGAGATAATCAATGACTGTGTGCATTATCTGTATACTATAAGGAAGCCATACTATCCAAATATCAAGTTTCCTGTTATTACGGTTTAAAAATTATTACACTAACCGTAACGGATATACGTGTACATCCGGGACGAAAACGAAGTCAATGTATCCATTTGTTTAAGAAATGGGTATAATAGATGTCCAACGAATACTATACAGTCTGTACATTGATATCCCGATCGCCCTTCACCATTTTACACAAAATATCCCACCCTGTTATCACCATGGCCGTTAAGGTCATTTCCTGCTGTCTTTATTGTCCTATAAACTTAAAGGAGCTGTGTTGAACCCTATATGTCACAGAAACGAATATATCACACGTGTGCTTTATTCGTGCGAATACGTCACACATGTCGGCAGAATACATCACAAACCGAAAATCTCACACAAATATTTTTCTCTTTTTGGTATAAACGTATATATATGTCACACAATCGCAAATTTCAAACTTGACCTAATATGGTCATATCATTATCAAATCGACTGTATCGACAAGACGATCACTTTGGAGCATTTATTGTCGAAATCTGATCATTACGTAATCCAAGATGACCGCCAAAAGGTAATTATTTTATTAGAGATTGCAAACGTCTTATTTTCATGAACCGCCGGGCTGATATTGGACAAACTTCACAGGTATGGTCCGTGGGTGAAGATTTTTCATATTTGTTAAAATGGAGATCATCGCATAATCCAAAATGGCCGCCGTCAAAAAGTATGTCAAATTCTTAAAAAAACTTCTTCTCACGAACCGCCAGACGGATTTCGATGACAATGGTAATGTAGGAATTATCGATAGTTAACGCTGTTTCAGATTTGTTCAAATGGTGGCCCCTGTGTCAAGAAAGGGCGGGCCGGAGGGGTCAAGTTGGGGTCAAATTTCATATTTTACCGTTTACGGTCATGTCATATATCAACTCAAAGGTATCGACAAGACGATCACTCTGGAACATTTTTGGTCGACATCGGATGATTACATAATTTAAGATGACCGCCGGCCGAAAGTTTATTAGTGATTTTAAGCGTATTTTCCTTGTGCATCAGACTTTCTGTTATAGCGTTTATCATTTATATAATATTTGTTCTGCATCACATTTGTTAATGCTGTTTTATAAGCATTATACTGTTTACATTGTTCTCAATTTTTATGTTTCAAGCCAACTATTACTATGGTGGACAGAACAATTTTGATGGTATATATACATGTAATAGACAGTCTGGACCATTTCTGACTTACTTTATAATTTGGATAATAATTTCTTGTGAGCGAAGCAGGCCCATTTGAGCCTCTTGTTATATTACTTTTTAATCTCCATGTCTGTGATATAGAGTCTATCGCATGAAACGTAAACTTTTATGATAATACTAACTAAATATAAAACATTATGGTACAAATTGTTAACCGATGGTCAGTTTCGCCTGTTCAATATTTACATGTCCAATACACTTTACATTTACATATATAATAATGTTCCAATCATTGGGTGTTCTACTTAGATGATTACAATGAGATCAGCTTTAGATTTTAAAAGCACATGGTATCATCAATCAATGTATATCCCCTCCAGGGAAGTAGCGGGGCTTTATTTGGGCATACTGGGCATACACCGGGGCTTTAACCGCCGATGATGTTCCGCACTGCGGTGACATTACAGGTTCTTTAACTGTTGCTAAAAATGTGCTGCGACGTTCACCAACCAAATGGCCCTGAACTGCGGGGCATTTTACCGGGAAATTTACTGGATTTAACAGCATAATTATTTAAAGCCCCTCTATTTCTCGGGTGGTGGTGGTGGCGATGCGGGGGGGGGGGGGGTGTTGGAGCAGGTATTTAGTACTATTTACACAGATATTATGGCATCATTTTCAGACGTATTTTACCTTCGACTGCATGCATGCCCCTTTAAACTGTGACCTTGCGGAATGCATCATCACTATCATAAGCTGGATGTCATTTAAAAGTTATATAATGCTTATTCGGCTTTATGTAAATATACAAATACAAAAGGCATGACCTAATGTATTTATGTAAGACTGTGAAAAAGGCACTCACACTCAGCTTTTTTTACGGTCTTACATACCGGCTTTGTGCGATAGGAGAATGAACTAGCTACGTTAAATTAACCGCCTCATTGCCTCCTTCATTTAATGCATACATTTCGACTGTATGGCACAGTAAATTCGGAAACAAACTGGCCAACAATCGTTGGCCTGCCATTTTTGGGCTCAAATGCCCGGGTTTGGAAGGTCCTCGAGCCAGTTGCTACCCTTAAATATGAGATAATAAAAGCACTCGTAATTTTTAGAACTGGTGGAATAGTGACACAATTATATACTTATTTAATTCATATAAAAAATAGTTTGTGCCTATTGAGTGGTCATGTACCTTTAACAAACAACACATACTTCTTCACAGGGTAATAAGTAACTTTAATCTTAAGATACGCAAAGTGCGTGCCGCCATTTGTACACCAATACATCGCGCGATAGTCAAGTAGGCTTAATTTGCCATTATACGAGATATGTGGCTGTGACTGGAGGAATGGGGCTTATGGGTTTTGTGACCAGTGATGGGATGTATTGGTGTGTAACGTCATATCAACAGCTAATGGCATTTAAGGTAGGATCAAAGGGTTCGATCCTTCATTTAACTTGTTGCATGTTGCAGTGGGGGTGTGGGGGGGGGGGTCCCAAAATCAGAACGGAATATTTACATATCCGTCCGTCCGTCCGAAATCGGCGTTAATGTTTTAAAAAATACCATCAAATGCCTCGGCGGGCTCGACATGCGGGCCGCGGGCCATCTGGTTACAGAATATCAACTAATATTTGCATACCGTTTTTAGAGTCACTCTGGACATTTTATGTATATGTGAAGACAGTGTGATTAATTTTAATTATGTAAATCAATATGTGCAGTAACTTCATATTAAGTATAATTAATAGTGTACACTAGAAAATGCATTGGACGAATCAATATTGATTGTTGTTACTATTTTAAGAACAAAACACGGTTAAATATTCGCCCTGCCCTCAACATTTTTTATTTCCGTCTTACAAATATTATGAAATACTGTCCATAAGTGTACCATGTAATAACAATCAAACGCTATGTGTGTATATTAGTGACATATCTAACTGTTGAAATAATAAAATATAGCCCCCACAATACGCCCTGATGTGAGCGACCTCATCAGAATTTACATATTATATACATAGAGCAATGAGTGGAACAAAATAGGGACGAGATGGCCGGGGCCCGCATGTCGCGCCCGCTGAGGCGCACGGACGTACGGCCGCCAACGTGCCGACTATATGGCGCTGTCGGCAAGCCAGCGCGACAAAAAATTGAACACTTCGAATTAATGGTGACGACAACATTATTACGAGACGATATTATTTTGAACAGTATAGTTCTGTCTGGAGTTTGCAAACAGTGTAGATCCAGATGAGCCGGCTCGGAACGAGCCGTCTTATCAGGATCTGCACTGTTTGTGACACAATTTCTATTCTTACTGCCAATATCTGAACAAAAAATGTAAAATGTTTTAAATTTATAATGATCATCTCATGGTTAATGGAATAGTCTGAAACATAACATGGAAGATTCCATCTCAGTTACTTGGTGATAGGGTTATAATGAATACAAGTGCAGGAGGCAACTACTAAACTAAGCAGAGCAATATACGCCCGATGGTAGCTTTGAATGACACATTGAACATATTCGTTTAACAAGAGTTGTTTGTCAAACATATAAGCCCCTCGCCACCCCCCCCCCCCCCACCCCCCCCCCCCAACTTCTCAAAAAGACACGCAGTGGTGCCACAATATGCATAGTGACCTCAAAATCAAACGTTTGAGCATCCTAGCACCAACTGTTCTTGAGTTATTGAGCCGAACTCGTTTTATTGTCCAAGGTCATCCCGCGACCTTGACATTTGACCTACTGACCTCAAATCAATAGGGGTCATCTGCTGGTCATGACTTACTTGAAAACAAAATACTGGGCATTGCAGGTCATGGCGTTCTCGAGTTATAGAGCGGCAACAATTTGATTGTCTAAAGTGACCGCGATTTTGACCTTTGACACACTCAAGTCAAGTCAAATTGGTCATACACTGGTCGTTACTCACCTGCATACCAAGTTTGAGGATCCTATGTCAATATTAATTTGAGCTCAAACCAAATCGCTAACAGACGGACAGACGATAAGCGCCATAACATGATACGCCCCTAGTGCTGTCTGAAATCAGCTGGAATAGCTCAGTGGATAGAGCATCGGAGTCCGGATCGGGAGACCCCGAGTTAGAATCCCGCCACTGGTCGATTCGGCGTGTCCTTGGGCAAGACAAGACACATTCGTGATAGCCTAGTCCTATCGGACGGGGACTGAAATAGTCGGTATCGATATGCAAGGTCATCGAGCCAGTCCCGTCGTTAAATCAAAGCATTTACATTTATCTTGTAAAATAACTATTCTGATTTATTTTATCGCACTGTTATCCCCCATTCGAATGTTCATGTGACATATTCGTCTGGACAATATTTTATTAATTTGTGTTCGAGTTTTTGTAACATGTGACACATTCGTTTTTGTTACAAGGGGTAGTGATGCCAAACGTAAACGTCACACATGTGTGTGATGTATTCGTATGTATTCTTCACCATGTGTGACGTATTCGCACGAATATATCACACGTGTGATATATTCGTTTCTGTGACATATAGGGTTCAACAGAGCTGCTTGACAATTCAAGCCCTCAGACAGCTTAGAAATAAACAAATTAAAAAATGATGGCCGATAAACAATTTTAAATTAATATTAAAATAGTTCAATCCATGATTGGAATGAAACAAAAACCTATCGAAAATGTGTTTCAATGCAACTTTTGAAAGCGAAAGTAGAATCTCCAGAATGTTTTTGGAATCCATGTCTAGAAATGCAAGGCCAATTAGGAGCGCAATATCGTTGTGCGGCGGAACGAGTGGCATATATCCACATACAAATCAAATAAACTATTTATTATATACGCAATGTATATGCGGTTACAACACATATACAACCTATATTAAATAAAATAAACAAATCAGAGGTGATTTAAAAGGAACTATTTGGCGATGTGAAGGTTAGTTCCGGTCACCGGCATTGACCAATATGAACTGACGAGACGTCAATATGAAAAAGTATTGACGTCCTGCGTTCCATAATTGTGTTTCAATGGGAATGAAAGAACGTATATAATAAGGTGGATTACAGAACTTTGCTCAAAGAAAATGGAAAGTTAACGAATGTAGGTCTTTCTTGTCAATATAATTGTATATTTCACATCTAGAATTGGTACAAAATTTTAAAAGTTCTGGGACCCGTTTCACTAAACATCGTACGACTAAATTATGATAGTCTGTAAATTTCACATTAATAATGTTTTCTTATAAACAATTATTGGATTTACATTTATTGAGCATATGCTGCATATGCAGCCTATGCCCAATATATGTAAATCAATCAATTGAAATTTCCAGACGTTCCTAAATTTGCACTTACGAACATTTTAGTCGTACGAAGTTTAGTGAAACGGCCCCCTGTAGTGTATTCGTGTGTGAACTTTTGCCATATGGCCGGATGTGACTACTCAAATGCTCAGAATCGTGTACATGTACATGCCTTGGAGTTGGAATTATTATATAATACATACAGGGCTCCAGATAAGGAATTAATAATTGAGTATTGTCATTCCATCATTTCTGAGCAATTGGGTATTTCAAAATGTTACCTGGGTAAAATAAAATCACACTACGTACTGTTTACACATCAGCAGACCGCAATTATTGAATACATTGCTTCTAAATGAAAACATGTCTTGGCATTTCATTAGAATTTTCTAATGAAATACCAAGATGTGTTTTCATAGAAAAATAATAAGAAAAATACGCTATATTTGTGGGCTGTTTATTTTTTTCTGTAGCATGATAAAGATACCACACAGTTTTCATTGCTTTTTGATACTCACTACTTCTGATTTCAATTGGGTTTTTGGCAATTCTAATTGGGTATTTAAGCAAATACGTACCTTATCTGGAGCTCCGTACATATACATGTGGAACACAATGGGTTGGGTATCAACAACCGTACCTTATTGTTCCTGCACTTTGTCAGATGTTGTAGGTGTATGCCATCGTACACATCTGCAATGACAGCAAAATACATTATCACGAGTATTATCTTTAATACGTTAGAAGTGAGGCGGAAAATAATACCACGTATTTAACCTTTTTTTCCATCTATCTAGTGACGATTATTTGTTTTTCTCGTCTTAGATTTTGGTACATGTCCAGTTACCATTCGAACATCGATTTTCGCGCAATAAAATAAATCTTTCATCAAAAACATAAAATACTTCAGCTTGTGAGCAGATGCTCACTGATACCCGCGACCATCGCCTGGACCGGCAAACAAAGCATCGATCTCAAATCGTACGGACGGAAGGGCGGACAGACGGGCGGACGGACGGACATACGAAAACTATACAACCCTTGATACTGTGTCTGCCGGTGCTATAACAAGTACGTCGAACAGACATTTTTACATGACTGCCGTTGTTTGACACCGCTCTCAGCCGTGTTCAAACGTACAACGCGTGCTGTTTGACCATGACTGTAGACAATGCTCATTTCGGGGCCAAGCCAACACCTACGTAATGCATGTGTCTCATGACGCTACTAGAACTCGCCATTACGACACCCGACCAGTTCACAATGGTTGCACTGATCTTTTTTTAATTGATGCGGCTGCATCACGGGACGTGTACTGCGGCCCCGGAATATGTATGTGTAAATCGGCTGTTTGAATTGAGCAGATTATCAAAGTACCGAAAGTACTGCATATATCCTCCAATTACACGATATTTCCGACGGAAATGTAACAATAACGTTCGACCATGTCCAGCCGTGGCACTTGGGAACTGTTTGAAGTCGCGGCGTACGCCTTGGGGCTCAACCAATTTTTATTTTATTTTATTAACATAAACATATTTTATTCAGCATAAAAAGCAATACAATGCTTCTAGCCATTAAACAAAATTGTGTAGTTCACACGAAATAAAGATTATCAGAATGGAAATGAAGGAGTTTTTTTCTTAAAGCGAAATACCACTCATCCACTTAAATAGTGAAGGTTGAAAACAGCGTATATCGAGTCAGAGGCCACATATGTGCAGTCTGACTCGTGTGTATGCTGGTTGCAACGATAAATGCTAATGCTAATCACATACATGTATATGTGTAATGTGTAAAGAGATACCGATGTTTGCTGGGATATTATAAATGACATAAATTATGTTCTGGTATTGCAAATATCCTTCTCATTTCAGATGGCACACTTGTGTTGTAGATATATTCTAGTGCATTCATCAATTTAGTATGTGAAATATTAATAACTGAAATGAAAATTATGTCTTGATTATTTTTCTAATTCTTTCCTTAAATTGTTAGCAAAATAAATATATTTTGACAATTAATTACTGTATTTTTATTTGTCGATGTCATTAAATTATCATATTTATTTAGAATTGGCCATCTGCAAAAATAAGGTTTGAAATATTGTTTGAGTACAGAGGAAATACCAAGAGAAAATGATTGGTCGATTTATTGACACATAATAGTTTTCGTAGAAATTTATTATGTATGTTTTCAATATCTTTTCCAATGGGAAACCCCCATATTTCTGATGAGTAATTTAACACGCTAGACACTAATTTATCAAATAATTTGCATTTTTCATATTGATTGAACACAGAAAAGAGCCTGTACATCGCTTTCGAGGCATGCTCAGCTATACATTTTTGTGTTCTAGCCCAGTTGCCATCTTTGAAAAAGTATATACCTAGATATTTGAAGGAAGTAACAATTTCTAGTTTTTCATTATATAGAAAAAGTCGTATTTGGTATAACATCCTTTTTCAAATATTACTACTTTCGTTTTGGCTGTATTTATTTTTAGTCCCCATGTGTTACAGTAATTGTCTATGTCAGTCAACATGGCTTGCACTGATAATGGTGAGGTTGCAAATAATACTTGATCATCAGCATAAAGAAGCAGAAATAATTCAGTTTATTTCATTTATCGTAAAAATTCCATCTATATTTGTGTTAATATTTTCAAGTATATCAGATGTTTACTGGTTAATGTTTTATTGATGATCGAACAACGGAGTACATAGCTTTTATTGTTTTAAAATTAGTCATTTTAGTACTAACTTTCTCAGCTAGCAATTTTTGCCATAGAAATGACCGATTTATTTTGTCATAGCATTTTTCATAGTCAATAAAAAATACTATATAGCTTTTGACCAGAATTTAATACCTTAGATATTATTGATTGTAACATGAAAATACAGTCAGTGGTAGATTTTCCAGCTTGATACCCATATTGAAAATCTGTTATTTTTTCATATTGTTTTGTCCATTTTGTTAAGCGGTTTAATAATATTTGTGAATATATTTTGGCTAAAATGTTATTCAGAGTTATTCCTAGATACTTTTCAGCT
Organism: Conchocele bisecta; assembly: GCA_029237695.1. Classification (NCBI taxonomy): domain Eukaryota; kingdom Metazoa; phylum Mollusca; class Bivalvia; order Lucinida; family Thyasiridae; genus Conchocele; species Conchocele bisecta. The sequence goes on from CM055271.1 coordinate 14,921,203, forward strand.
TGTGTTTGGTTGCCGCCTTAAAATATAGGTACAATATAGCCTATTCCCCAGCTTTAAATATAGGTACAATATAGCCTATTCCCCAGCTGTAAAATATAGGTACAATATAGCCTATTCCCCAGCTGTAAAATATAGGTACAATATAGCCTATTACCCAGCTTTAAATATAGGTACAATATAGCCTATTCCCCAGCTGTAAAATATAGGTACAATATAGCCTATTCCCCAGCTTTCCGGATATTCAGAGTTACTAAACATTGTATTTTATAACATGTATAACGCTGTCAGATATGGCGAGATAATATCGTACGATGTTTTAATTATAGATGCTGATAAGTCATCTAGTCCGTTTGCCTTATCGCTATTTTGTTTGAAAACAGCTTGTTTACATTCTAATTCAGTTATTTCCGAATCGAGTTCAGTGTCATATATATTGTCAAATTCTGCATTATCGTTTATATCATTATTTTCCCCTGGTAATGAATTAAAATGATCAAATAGTATACACACAATCCTCCGGGTATGCTACGGCGAATCTCCCACTCGTGTGGTCGTTACAGTGCACGTAGGACAAACCTCCAACCGAAATAGAGATTAACAGGTTATGGTCCAGTCAATCAAGCTCGACTAGGAAACGCGTAGGAATTCCGCGGTCCACCGATCGAGAAATTCATACCGTTTGTGAACCGAGCTTGATTGAATAATGTATGTTGGTTTATTAGGCAGTGGATGTATGGCGTAGCTCCAACCGGAATAGAGAAAATCAAGTTATTGTCAAGTCAATCAGACTCGACTAGGAAACGCGTAGGAATTCCGAAATTCACCGAGGAATTCCTACCGTTTCCGAGTCGAGACTGATAGGTTAATGTGTTTTGGTATCAAGTTAATCCGGCAGTGGACGGAGGACGAAACTCCAACCGGAATATAATATCAGGTTATTTTCAAGTCAATCAAGCTCGACTGGGAAACGTGTAGGAATTCCGCGGTCCACCGAGGAATTCCTACCATTTGCTAGCCGAGTTTGATGAAATAATATATGTTGGTATCACGTATATTAGACAGTGAATTAGATGGTGAATCTCCGACCGGAATAGAGAAAGTAGTATATAGGGAGTCAAAATGATACCACCTAACGGTGGTATCATTTCTCCTCCCTATATACTACTCCACCACCCCCCGAAAAATCAAAAATTGGTTAACGAGGAAATTGTCTCCCACCAACCACGAAATATTCAAAATTGGTGTCATAAATACATCATGTTGTTTTCACGTCCAATTGAACATATAAAACAATAGTCTTAAAAAGGATTTATTTTTGACACCAATTTATGAATTTATTCTAATAAGTTTCCGATTTAAATGCGTCCTCGCGCAATAGTCTATATTCCAACACCATATTTTCCTCCTCCGATATAGCTAATTGATTCCGTAGATCAGCAATTAATTCTACCAGCTCTAGTCTACCACGTTCACCTGTAGCCACAGGGCAGCGTAGTTGCTTATGTCTACAAAGAGTTTGGGCACTAACGAATTTACAAGGGCATCTGGGGCATTGAAATTGCGGGGGGACACAAGGAAACTTTCTACGTCTCGCTAGATGCCTTCGTAGATAGTCTTTACGCGTAAACGTCCTTACAACAAGTCTCACACTCCATTATATAGTATATGTTTATGTTTATATTCAATTGGTCGTAAAAAAAACATAATGTTTTCAAGACCAATTGAACAGATAAATTTCATAGGTTATACAAAAGTATATTACAGAAAATATGATAACGTCAGAAAACTAGAGCAGAAATAGAAAGTTTGAGAAGAAAAGCCGAATCTCTAGGGATTACTTATAGTAAACGGTTGAGAGTTAGGGGGTTGACAAAGTTGATAAATGCCACAAAGAATGAGGCGTTTACAGAAAATATGATAACGTCAGAAACTAGAGCAGAAATAGAAAGTTTGAGAAGAGAAGCCGAATCTCTAGGGATTACTTATAGTAAACGGTTGAGAGTTAGGGGGTTGACAAAGCTGATAAATGCCACAAAGAATGAGGCGTTTATGAAGCGGTTTACCCGCGCCCACAAACGAGGAGCCTTTAATATCCGTCCCCAAATGGAGGAGGTTTTCGGCTACCTTTTTCAGCGACTTTCAGCTACCACAGAGAATAGGGCTCCAACGTCCAATACAAGAGCACCACCACATAGACATTCAAGAAAATCCAGAGAAAGGCGAAACGAACCATTCTGCCTATTTTTCCGACATTTCTACCGCCGAAAGGTGACCGCCGAAATAATTTTGATAATTTTTCTAGAAATACAACCAATTGAACATATAAATTCAGCTACATATAGTTCAGCTACTTCTCAAAAATGCAAGAAACTACAAAGTTCGCGACCGCAAAAGATATGGGGATACGCTCCGTAGGAGAGCGGACCGACAAACACGTACTACTTCAAAATATATATGAAAACAACCTGGCAACCGACATATCCACAGTCTGCTACACTCCAACGATAGAAGTTTCAGAGGGGATAGAAAATCTAGCACAAGGGGAGGGAATTCGTACACATTTGGAACCAGTTTCCGAAGTATTTGTAGACGACATGTATGTATGGACACTACTAGCAGCAAATCAAATCTCCACAACAAAAAGCAGGTTCTAGATCCGTATCCGCGGCAGGGCCAATCGCAAAAACAATTATTTCCAACATTCGAGCCCACGCGCACGTAGTAGGGCTACCAGATAGCATACAAGTACGCATAGTATCCACATCCAGATATTCCGGAGACACAACAACACTATATAGAAGAACATGTACAGCAATTTTAGAGTCGGATAGAACCGTTCTAGACGTATTCGAGAGAAAACATCCAGCAAACCAGAAACCAGAAGCTATAGTAGTAGCGAAACTAGATGTAGCCAACATAGAAATAGGAGATCTTTTCGAAAAACTTCCACACTTTCTAGAAAGCCTTCGACTAGACGGTATAGGATTGTAATGCGATAGATTGCACAATAGACTACGCAGGTACACTAGATAGAGAATGTTTGCACAACCACCTACAAAACAATTGGGAAAAGATTGCAATTATCTTGGACAATGTAGACAATGTAGGAGCCAACTGTATATCTATTCTAGTCCCAAATCCACCTGTCGGATCCCTATGGAGAGGAAAATTCTACAACAAGTTTGTATGCCAGATGGAATGTGCAGGCGTCCTCGATAGTATGGGGAACAACGTGGCAAACTACTGCGATTGTACAGATTCTAGACTAGGAGAAACATTTGCACACCCACTAGTACAACAAAACGGGGATATGTAGGGTAGAGGTGTCTCTATATGGAGTACAGGCAGAAGATATTTCTCTAGATCTTGCGAACCAAGCGGTACAACACATACAGAAAATGGGGGAGGACCCAGAGACGAGAAACTTTTTTGGGAACAACCACTCGAGAAGCAATGGAAGGCTCTAGCGTCTACTATACACTGCAACCTAGTTCTACTACTCAAAACAGACAAAAACACTATATGCTATATATTGGGGACACTCGGGGACACGAAGGCTATGTGGGGTATACAAAACATACCAAGACCAAGACATACAAGTATTGGAAGAAACATATTTGCCTCTATGGGTATCCGCTTTTGGATTTGTAGGCCTCCCTATACACGCGGTAGTATTGGATCAGGATGAAGATGGGGTAGGTACTACCCAAACTACAAACATACAGGAAAACAGAAGGTGGAACATATCTAGCGAGAAGCAAAGCACCGTTTGCGAGACATAGAAAGGAAATTCCAGAACCCAGCAAGGGTATTCGTCCACTAGGAGACACTGAGTTTGTACGATGGCAATGGAACCAGAAGGTTTGGAACGGGAACAGAACCCTCCATCCATTCCCAATAGAGAAGATAGCCACAACAAGAGAAACCTGTCTACTATCCACACGAGATCGAATTGCGAGACTAGCGGAAGAAAAACTACTCCTAGTAGAAAACAATCTGGAGAGCACACGTAGAAATCAATAGGGAGGCCACCAGGGAGAGAAAGCGGGAGGAGTGGGAAAAGATAGTTCTACGACAGAAAGAGGCCCGAGAGAGACTGGAAGAAGTGTCCGACAGGAAAGCCCTACTAGAAGAAAAGATAGAAAAACTACGGCAACCACTACACGAAGCTAGTACAGAGTTTCGCAGGCACAAGAAATCTACAAAACTTCTAGACCTATGGGTAGACAGAGACAACCCGTTTGTTCCAGCCCACGTGGAGGTACTTGGATTCCAAAACATCCCAAAAACAGAGAAAACATTTGGTGGTACAATTCTAGCGATACAAGCAAGAACACTAGAAGGAGAACCCCATCCAGGACAAGGACCATTCCCGATGATATGTTGGGCACCGAAGCCCCTTTCAGATGTTCTATCCACCCCAGAAATATTGGAGAAATACGCTTTTGCGGAAGGATTTGGGAAAGTACACCCATTCTATCTATGTGGGCCCGCACACTTCCCACTAGAATTCGATGTGGAAGGATTCTCAGAACCATTCGGAAAACAAAAGAGTCGCAGAGTCCTCCTAGGGAATATTGTAGCTCCCAAAGGGATCGCAAACATGTTGGGAAAGATAGACGAGGAAGAGAGGGAGAAGCAAGAAGAAGCCACAAAGGCAGACGCCACCGTGGAACAATTTGACAAGATGGTATATCTACGGGACAAGAAGTGGGGACTATGCGAGAAGCTAGAACCCTGCCAACAGACACGGAATTCAGAATATCTGGATATGGGGAGTATCGGTATCGCAAGAAGGAAAGGTATATTTTGCAAATAGGAACGAGCCTGTACTGTTCAAACGCATTTGTGGAGGATCAGCTGGATGGAAACCCCAAGCTTCTAGAAAGGCCCATTCTCATGCGTACACTACAACTAGGCACAACAAAAGCAAAAACACAAGGAAATGCGAGTATCCATGCTGCCAGCTTTGTAGACCCCCAAACAAAACAAAACAACTATGCAACACAAAGAGCTACTCCATGTAGAAAGGGTCGCCAGGGCGTATGGACTCGCTAGGAGTTTTCTTTTTTTCCTCCGGTTTGGCGGACTGTTTGGTGGGGTGCGCGAACTGGGCGTCGGGATCTCCATTCTTCCAGATTCTACAAGACTCTAGGGACACGAATGGGAACAGTGGTTTGCAGACCGCGTACGCCACCACGAGAACCCCGAGCCACCACTTCGCATTCTCTACGGTTTTCCAAATGTCGTGTACCTCCTGCTCGTCTTTCTTCGGACACTCGGAATCGATAGTTTTTCCAAAACGGCTGGCATCGTCGGAAATTGCGTCCAACAGCCTGCGTTCCAGTGTATCCAACCGGTTCTCCAGGCGTCTCTCCATGTCGGACAAATTTGTTTCAAATTTAGTCGATTCTCCGAACGAGCTGGCGTTTTGCAGATTTTTCTAGTAGAGCCGTGGGAAACTCGGTGGAACCAGGTGTGGTCACCCTGTGCACTACGGGGGTAGTAGTTTCTTGTTCTTCGGGCTTTGTACTACGTTCCGCATCGACGGCGTCCCATATTCTTCGAAGACGAGTGGTACCGATCCCATATTTTTTCTTCGTGTCGTCCGCAGACTCGACACCTCGAAGATTGCGAATATCTTCTATATCCTGCTCGGATAAATTTCGTTTTTGTGGCATTTTTTTTTTGTAGGCGCAAAAATAGACAAGCTATATATACATATATATATTTGCCCACTGTACAACAAGAAAACTAGGCAAACCCAGGCCAACTAGTAGCCGACCTAGGCCAACTAGTAGTCAACCTAGGCCAACTAGTAGACAACCTAGGCCAACCGCCAGTATGCCCGGGCAGACGGTAGAAAATACAAAACCGATCACCACAAGTTTCAAAATAGTAGTCAAAAATATTCTAGAAGGTTTATACACGGTTTTGTATTTTCTACCGTCTGCCCGGGCATACTGGCGGTTGGCCTAGGTTTTGTCTACTAGTTGGCCTAGGTTGACTACTAGTTGGCCTAGGTCGGCTACTAGTTGGCCTGGGTTTGCCTAGTTTTCTTGTTGTACAGTGGGCAAATATATATATGTATATATAGCTTGTCTATTTTTGCGCCTACAAAAAAAAAATGCCACAAAAACGAAATTTATCCGAGCAGGATATAGAAGATATTCGCAATCTTCGAGGTGTCGAGTCTGCGGACGACACGAAGAAAAAATATGGGATCGGTACCACTCGTCTTCGAAGAATATGGGACGCCGTCGATGCGGAACGTAGTACAAAGCCCGAAGAACAAGAAACTACTACCCCGTAGTGCACAGGGTGACCACACCTGGTTCCACCGAGTTTCCCACGGCTCTACTAGAAAATCTGCAAAACGCCAGCTCGTTCGGAGAATCGACTAAATTTGAAACAAATTTGTCCGACATGGAGAGACGCCTGGAGAACCGGTTGGATACACTGGAACGCAGGCTGTTGGACGCAATTTCCGACGATGCCAGCCGTTTTGGAAAAACTATCGATTCCGAGTGTCCGAAGAAAGACGAGCAGGAGGTACACGACATTTGGAAAACCGTAGAGAATGCGAAGTGGTGGCTCGGGGTTCTCGTGGTGGCGTACGCGGTCTGCAAACCACTGTTCCCATTCGTGTCCTAGAGTCTTGTAGAATCGTGGAAGAATGGAGATCCCGACGCCCAGTTCGCGCACCCCACCAAACAGTCCGCCAAACCGGAGGAAAAAAAGAAAACTCCTAGCGAGTCCATACGCCCTGGCGACCCTTTCTACATGGAGTAGCTCTTTGTGTTGCATAGTTGTTTTGTTTGGGGGGTCTACAAAGCTGGCAGCATGGATACTCGCATTTCCTTGTGTTTTGCTTTTGTTGTGCCTAGTTGTAGTGTACGCATGAGAATGGGCCTTTCTAGAAGCTTGGGGTTTCCATCCAGCTGATCCTCCCACAAATGCGTTTGAACAGTACAGGCTCGTTCCTATTTGCAAAATATACCTTTCCTTCTTGCGATACCGATACTCCCCATATCCAGATATTCTGAATTCCGTGTCTGTTGGCAGGGTTTTTCTAGCTTCTCGCATAGTCCCCACTTCTTGTCCCGTAGATATACCATCTTGTCAAATTGTTCCACGGTGGCGTCTGCCTTTGTGGCTTCTTCTTGCTTCTCCCTCTCTTCCTCGTCTATCTTTCCCAACATGTTTGCGATCCCTTTGGGAGCTACAATATTCCCTAGGAGGACTCTGCGACTCTTTTGTTTTCCGAATGGTTCTGAGAATCCTTCCACATCGAATTCTAGTGGGAAGTGTGCGGGCCCACATAGATAGAATGGGTGTACTTTCCCAAATCCTTCCGCAAAAGCGTATTTCTCCAATATTTCTGGGGTGGATAGAACATCTGAAAGGGGCTTCGGTGCCCAACATATCATCGGGAATGGTCCTTGTCCTGGATGGGGTTCTCCTTCTAGTGTTCTTGCTTGTATCGCTAGAATTGTACCACCAAATGTTTTCTCTGTTTTTGGGATGTTTTGGAATCCAAGTACCTCCACGTGGGCTGGAACAAACGGGTTGTCTCTGTCTACCCATAGTCTAGAAGTTTTGTAGATTTCTTGTGCCTGCGAAACTCTGTACTAGCTTCGTGTAGTGGTTGCCGTAGTTTTTCTATCTTTTCTTCTAGTAGGGCTTTCCTGTCGGACACTTCTTCCAGTCTCTCTCGGGCCTCTTTCTGTCGTAGAACTATCTTTTTCCCACTCCTCCCGCTTTCTCTCCCTGGTGGCCTCCCTATTGATTTCTACGTGTGCTCTCCAGTTGTTTTCTACTAGGAGTAGTTTTTCTTCCGCTAGTCTCGCAATTCGATCTCGTGTGGATAGTAGACAGGTTTCTCTTGTTGTGGCTATCTTCTCTATTGGGAATGGATGGAGGGTTCTGTTCCCGTTCCAAACCTTCTGGTTCCATTGCCATCGTACAAACTCAGTGTCTCCTAGTGGACGAATACCCTTGCTGGGTTCTGGAATTTCCTTTCTATGTCTCGCAAACGGTGCTTTGCTTCTCGCTAGATATGTTCCACCTTCTGTTTTCCTGTATGTTTGTAGGGTTGTACCTACCCCATCTTCATCCTGATCCAATACTACCGCGTGTATAGGGGAGGCCTACAAATCCAAAAGCGGATACCCATAGAGGCAAATATGTTTCTTCCAATACTTGTATGTCTTGGTCTTGGTATGTTTTGTATACCCCACATAGCCTTCGTGTCCCCGAGTGTCCCCAATATATAGCATATAGTGTTTTTGTCTGTTTTGATAGTAGAACTAGGTTGCAGTGTATTGTAGACGCTAGAGCCTTCCATTGCTTCTCGAGTGGTTGTTCCCAAAAAAGTTTCTCGTCCTCTGGGTCCCCCCCATTTTCTGTATGTGTTGTACCGCTTGGTTCGCAAGATCTAGAGAAATATCTTCTGCCTGTACTCCATATAGAGACACCTCTACCCTACATATCCCCTTTGTTGTACTAGTGGGTGTGCACATGTTTCTCCTAGTCTAGAATCTGTACAATCGCAGTAGTTTGCCACGTTGTTCCCCATACTATCGAGGACGCCTGCACATTCCATCTGGCATACAAACTTGTTGTAGAATTTTCCTCTCCATAGGGATCCGACAGGTGGATTTGGGACTAGAATAGATATACAGTTGGCTCCTACATTGTCTACATTGTCCAAGATATTGCAATCTTTTTCCAATTGTTTTGTAGGTGGTTGTGCAAACATTCTCTATCTAGTGTACCTGCGTAGTCTATTGTGCAATCTATCGCATACAATCCTATACCGTCTAGTCGAAGGCTTTCTAGAAAGTGTGGAAGTTTTTCGAAAAGATCTCCTATTTCTATGTTGGCTACATCTAGTTTCGCTACTACTATAGCTTCTGGTTTCTGGTTTGCTGGATGTTTTCTCTCGAATACGTCTAGAACGGTTCTATCCGACTCTAAAATTGCTGTACATGTTCTTCTATATAGTGTTGTTGTGTCTCCGGAATATCTGGATGTGGTATACTATGCGTACTTGTATGCTATCTGGTAGCCCTACTACGTGCGCGTGGGCTCGAATGTTGGAAATAATTGTTTTTGCGATTGGCCCTGCCGCGGATACGGATCTAGAACCTGCTTTTGTTGTGGAGATTTGATTTGCTGCTAGTAGTGTCCATACATACATGTCGTCTACAAATACTTCGGAAACTGGTTCCAAATGTGTACGAATTCCCTCCCCTTGTGCTAGATTTTCTATCCCCTCTGAAACTTCTATCGTTGGAGTGTAGCAGACTGTGGATATGTCGGTTGCCAGGTTGTTTTCATATATTTTGAAGTAGTACGTGTTTGTCGGTCCGCTCTCCTACGGAGCGTATCCCCATATCTTTTGCGGTCGCGAACTTTGTAGTTTCTTGCATTTTTGAGAAGTAGCTGAACTATATGTAGCTGAATTTATATGTTCAATTGGTTGTATTTCCTAGAAAAATTATCAAAATTATTTCGGCGGTCACCTTTCGGCGGTAGAAATGTCGGAAAAATAGGCAGAATGGTTCGTTTCGCCTTTCTCTGGATTTTCTTGAATGTTCTATGTGGTGGTGCTCTTGTATTGGACGTTGGAGCCCTATTCTCTGTGGTAGCTGAAAGTCGCTGAAAAAGGTAGCCGAAAACCTCCTCCATTTGGGGACGGATATTAACGCCTCATTCTTTGTGGCATTTATCAACTTTGTCAACCCCCTAACTCTCAACCGTTTACTATAAGTAATCCCTAGAGATTCGGCTTTTCTTCTCAAACTTTCTATTTCTGCTCTAGTTTCTGACGTTATCATATTTTCTGTAATATACTTTTGTATAACCTATGAAATTTATCTGTTCAATTGGTCTTGAAAACATTATGTTTTTTTTACGACCAATTGAATATAAACATAAACATATACATATATAATGGAGTGTGAGACTTGTTGTAAGACGTTTACGCGTAAAGACTATCTACGAAGGCATTAGCGAGACGTAGAAAGTTTCCTTGTGTCCCCCGCAATTTCAATGCCCCAGATGCCCTTGTAAATTCGTTAGTGCCCAAACTCTTTGTAGACATAAGCAACTACGCTGCCTGTGGCTACAGGTGAACGTGGTAGACTAGAGCTGGTAGAATTAATTGCTGATCTACGGAATCAATTAGCTATATCGGAGGAGGAAAATATGGTGTTGGAATATAGACTATTGCGCGAGGACGCATTTAAATCGGAAACTTATTAGAATAAATTCATAAATTGGTGTCAAAAATAAATCCTTTTTAAGACTATTGTTTTATATGTTCAATTGGACGTGAAAACAACATGATGTATTTATGACACCAATTTTGAATATTTCGTGGTTGGTGGGAGACAATTTCCTCGTTAACCAATTTTTGATTTTTCGGGGGGTGGTGGAGTAGTATATAGGGAGGAGAAATGATACCACCGTTAGGTGGTATCATTTTGACTCCCTATATACTACTGAGAACATCCGGTTATTGTCGAGGTACACCGAGGAATTCCTACCGTTTCCAGTCACGCCCGCATTTCATCCTTTACCATTGACCTCACCATTGTGTATGTTACATAGATTCTCATTGCAATATAGTTGTTGTTGTCGCAACATCGGAAATGTTTTCTTTTCTATTTTTGCTCGTTTCTCAATGAAAGTATATATTGTAACCACTCATTTGAACCGTCTCGGTGAGACGGTTCAAGTGGTGGTCACAATATATACTTCCGATGTGAGGTTTTGAAAATAGTTGACAAACTTTCTTCTTTCTCATTGAAAGTATATATTGTAACCACTCATTTGAACCGTCTCAGTGAGACGGTACAAATGGTGGTCACCATATATACTTCCGATGTGAGGTTTTGAAAATATTTGAAAGTTTATATCTGTCCAATAGTGTATGTTCACAATATAATGGGCCCACATTTCATCCGTTACCATTGAACTCACCTTTGTGTATGTTGCATATATTCTCATTGCTATAGCTGCTGTCGCTGAATGAAACTATATGTTGTGATCCCTCATTTGAACCGTCTTGCTGAGACGGTTCAAACTGTCTTCGCAATAAATAATTCTGATGGGAGGCAAAGAAAATACTTAAAATTTTCTATCTGTCCAATTGTGTATCTTCAGACCATAATGAGCCCACATTTGGGTTGTGACTGGAGAAATGGGGCTTATGGGTTTTGTGATCAATGTAGATCCAGATCAGCCTGTGCATCCACACAGGCTGATCAGGATCTGCACTGTTCGCGATTCCATCAATATTAAACACCCGTCATTCCTCTAACAAACAATATAGAATGTTATCAGGCTACAAGAGTGTGATATTTGATCAGGAGCTACACTGGTCACAAATCCCATAAGCCCCATTTCTCCAGTCACGGCCACTTTTTCATACGTTACCATTGAACTCACCATTGTGTATGTTACATAGATTCTCAATTGTGGCTGTCGCAGCATCGACGCCACCAGCTCCGTCGCGGCTCTCTTCCCGAAATAAAATGTGAACCACTTGACGTCACGCTGCAAACCTACAAGGCATGGCGCAATGTGTGAAATATTCACCCCAATCTAATCACTGTGTAAACTAACGAGAGCTTGTGAGTCTGTTACTCATTAGAAAGTATAGTCCCATATGGTGGCCAGTATGGTGGCGGCGAATTAACTGAGAATTACAACGGTGCGGCTTTAAATTCACAATCAGTACATACAGTGGTAGTATGGCTTTGTGTGTGCTTGTCTATATTGTTGCTGTATGTCGTGGACTAACATACTAACACTAGTTTTCATTTTAAGCATATCAACAAATCAGTATCACTTAAAATGGTTGCCATTCGTCAGAAAACAAAAACAAAACAGCTGTTTTGTTTTTGTTTTCTGACGAATGGCAACCATTTTAAGTGATACTGATTTGTTGATATTTCATTGTAAGCTTATACATGCATATGTGTGTATAATTCCACATTTGCTCTGAACATTGCAATAACTTTCAATATCACTTACTCGTCTAGCTCCTGCAAGTAGTCTATCACACTCGGGCAGGTTAAAGACAGTTGTATTGTCTATTAGAAGCATATTCGGTATTTCAGTGCATGCCGTAATCATAAAACAATGACACTGATATGGGTCCACATTGGTCCAAAGGGCAATACGCCCCCTTTCTTCAGTCACAATTACATATTATGAGACTGTATTTATATCTCTAACCCGGCACGAGCCTGCGTACACTGTCGTGTAATGCTCTGTGACGAGGTGGTCCATGAAACATATATCTGAAAATATAGTGGTTAGATTTGATGTGCATTCAGTGAAATGTACGATGTATGTACACATGCAGCCGTTCCATTAATTGTGTTAATGCGCAGATTCTCTCTCTGGATACTTGTTTTATTGTTTAACCCTTTAAACAGTAAAACCGTCTACAGCGGTGTTTTCAAACATTGTAGATGAGGCGGCTCCTGACGAGCCGTCTCATCAGGATCTGCACTTTTTGCAAGTAATTTTCATATTTTTTGCAACAAAAACAGCTCCTTTTCAGAAATGGACTAGTTTGGAAATAATTTCGTGACGATTTGATTGGTCGGAAAATTTACATACTAGGTTCCTTCCCAGTTATTTAGGGGTGAAATGGTTCAATATCCTACATTACCTCGTCGGAACTGCATTCTTGGTGGCTGTCACATCCATCAACAGAGGCACAGGCACAGGCGGCATCGAAGGGAGGTAACTGGAATAATATACTACAGTGGAACCTCTCTAAACCGGACACCCTGGGAGGTCCCCAGGGTGTCCGGTTTAGAGAGGTTGCTCCAAAAGATAAAAACGTGTTTCCATCGTGTTACTGTGTAAAGTGGTTTAATTGAAGCTGTATGACGATACTAGGGCCGCTAGGTCGTTTCTATTTTCATTCATTCGGCTCATATTTAAGGGTGGGAATTGGCTCGAACACCTTCCATACCCGTTTCTATTTTCACCCATACATGTCTTGTTACGTTCAACAAGATAGAAAGTCTGATACTTATGTACCGATATCGGTGAAAATTTAAACAACCCAGCAGTTCTAGTATCTCCATATATCTTAAATTAAACCACTTTACACAGGGCCATGATGAAAACACGTTAGTAATTTTTAGTATTAAAAAAATATATCCTGATGTCAACTTAACAGGTAGCTGCAATAATATATGCCCATTTGATAGCGATATATACGAGGAGCGAGGTAACACCAGTATTTATATTATGTGTCTTCCATTCACCACATCCCCTCCACGGGGAATTAGACAGTCAACAATCCCATGTGGCGGGAAATAGACCGTGACTCATTGTTCGCTCATTGGTTATTATATATTAAAGTCTGCCCAGGAATATTTGTATCCAAAATAAATGGAACACTATTTGACAAAACATTGAATTTACAGCGACCAATGCGGGTTTTTATAACACATAATGAGTATACTCATTGTTTCATAATGCAGTATCGATGTTCTGTTGACGAACAGTGTTGATCACGTTCAGGCTGCGCGGACCAGAAGGCTGATCCAAGCCTGATCCTATACCGTAACGTCTTACCTGACAACAGCGAACTGGAAAGGCAGATCAGTACTAATGAAGCTGCAAAAGCCAGAAGCCTGATCCAAGCCTGTAGCCGATTTCACCAACATAGCAAAGTATACTTTTCTAGCAAAGTATACTTTCAGGGTGTAACCATTTATTTGTCCCGAAATGCATTATTTCGTACAGAACTAACGACTGCATATATTTGATGATTACAGGTATGCAGAATTATTATACTGAATTTATCACATTATCACAGCCAAAATGGCTGTGATAATGTAATAAATTCATTATAATACAAAATAATAAAATCCTAAAATTGAAAATTTCTCCCTCAAAGTATACTTTGCTAGAAATGTATACAAATTGCAATGTTGGTGAAATAGGCTACATATCCTATACGTCTTACCTGACAACAGCGAACTGGAACGGCAGATCAGTACAAATGAAGCTGCAACAAACAAAATATTACGCTCATCAAACGGGCTACACAGAGAATACCAGGCTAGTGTCTGTTGATATCAAGTTTACCAGGCAAGGCTAGGAAACGCGTAGGAATTCCGAGGCTTGCCGTTTCCGAACCGAGCCTGATAAATATGATATCAAAATACAGCATCCTGGTATTCTATTTATCAGGTAACGTTGTATGCTCGAAAATAACCACAGATGACGTGGACAGAACGCGGAATTGTTTACGTTGTGTCATTACACTGATTTCATTCGGTAACGTCACGTGACGTCATCCGACCAATGGAACGTTAGTTTTCACTTCGTGGTAAGTCGGATGTTTGTATCAGGTCAATGCATGATACAACACTATTTTATCAGTCAGTACGTATTCGGTCAATACAGGGCAGGTTACCTGATAAAATAGTCCGCCAGCTTACACAATGGAGTAAACAAACTACATGTACATGAATGCGGCTCGATACTAGAAACACAAATATTTGCATTTCTAGTATCTGGTCTGGCAAACCAGTATAGCGGTTGTCGCTCTCATTGATACATTTACATGTCGAACCCTCTAAGCCTAGCTACACGAGTTGCCTACGATATGGTATCTAGGTTGAGTTTTGACACGCAGACGCATTCAACCCAGAGTTAGTAGAGTTCCAAGATGGCGACTGGTGGAGCGAAAAGCGACTTGTAAGTTGTTAGTAGGCAAAACATTAGATAATATGATCAGATAACATGTGGCAATCATGTGTATTGTTTTGTACAAATAAATTCCTTAATCAGATATGAACTTATCATCAGTTTGAACAAGCTGATAGTAACAGCGACTGTCACGTAATATGATAATATGATCAGATAACATGCGGCAATCATGTGTATTGTTTTGTACAAATATATTCCTTAATCATATATGAACTTATCATCAGTTTGAACAATCTGATAGTGTAAACAGCGACTGTCACGTGCAAATCAGTCGGATTGCAGTCAAAACGTACACAGTCCAAAACGTATCCAGTCAAAACCGTGATCAAATAATTGAAAGAAGGCGATAGCGCTGGGTTAATGATGGATTAGTGATGGATTAGTGCTATAATTATTGGAATATGTTATCATACCCCCCCCCCCCCCCCCCCCCCCCCCCCCCCACCACCGCATACAAAGTGGAGAGCTAATTCTGAGTATGACTGTATGTTACCTGAATGTTACCTGAATCTTCGGGTCATATTTTAAGCATACTGCTTACCTGACCCCTCTGGTTATTCTTCTTAAAATATACGACATTTGAGTGCGCTAATATGATAAATAGCTCTTAATTACAGTTCATTACCCTGCATTACATAACCGTTATGACGGAGTAGTCTTTGTTTACTTTCTGCTTCGTGGAGTGACCTAATAATTTCACTAATACACACTATTACACAACACGATAGATAAGTTTATGGTAATATTTTTGTGTCATATTGTAGAATTGTCTCTCGATAACAATATAGCGAAATATATACGTCAACGCCCTGTAGTTTTTTTTGTCGCGCCCGCTTGCGGACAGCACAATATAGTCGGCACATTGTTGTACGTACGTGCGTCTGGGTTTAAGTTTTAACTACACTATATCGCTGAAACTGCTTCACCTATTAACTTTAAACTTCATATGTGTGTTTATCATCATCCATACTTTCATTCTATCCCAAACCCGTGCGGCCCTTTTGCCCAATGCCAAGGTCAAATTACTTTGCAATTGACCTTATGAAATAATTTGTTAAATAATCGAATCTTTAGTACTATCAAATGCCTCGGCGGGCGTGACATGCGGGCCGGAGCCATCTAGTCTATATTTTAGTGT
The DNA here is from genome assembly GCA_029237695.1 of Conchocele bisecta. Taxonomy (NCBI): domain Eukaryota; kingdom Metazoa; phylum Mollusca; class Bivalvia; order Lucinida; family Thyasiridae; genus Conchocele; species Conchocele bisecta. The sequence continues at coordinate 14,937,095 of CM055271.1, forward strand.
GTGAAGTGTAAATGCAATTACGCAAATTCTTACCGTTGACCGAGGTGTAGCGATATAGTGCAACATATTGCCTATAAAGCAGAAGACATATGCAATTATGTGGAGAGTGAGCTAAGACAGTTGCTAATACAAATACTTTATTATGCATGTTAGGTGAGCTTATGATAATATTTTTATCCAAGCATATTTGCTTGGATATAGTCCTTATACGGTTTTTGGGACCTCTCATGTTTTATGCAAATGAGTAATTGTCGACCAACGAACGTACTTCATGCTTCATGATTCTAGCTACGCCACGTGAGAGAGTTCCAAAGCGAGCGGTGCATTATGAACGTGTCACTCACATTTTTGGCCAGCTACATTTTTTTTGAGCTACAGTTATATTTTTAAAAACAGTTTGTGATTTTATAAAATATTAACTGTCGTATTTCATAATAAATATTTTGTTAGGAAGGTTATATTTTTAGCGCAATGATCGACCGCTCCACATGTAATTTATACGTAGTTATACGCCATGAAAAATAGTTCTGATAGTGAGCTAACATTATATTGTGTAGTGTAATACATGTGTTGTTAATTTTTCTGTACGACATTTATATTACAAAATGTTTATCTGATTTAATATAATATAAACTGACATGTATTAATTTGAGTATATTTTTTTTCACGCGCAATGATACAACCTCGTGTCTCATGAAAAGTAGTTTCCGCCATTTTATGCAGACAAATTACAGAATCGTGTACATAGTCATAGGTCAATGGCTCGATAAAATCCAACATTGGACAGCGAAATGATGATGATTTAAAACAGAAACATTGTTTTTTGACAGTTACATACCGCATGCTTTAAATAATAATCTTGAGCCATCGATATTATTAATCAGTGTCCATTTTACTTAAAACATCAACTAATCTATAATGACGTTACACAGCATATGTACGATACACTTCACAAAGGAAACGTTATAGGTTCCGCCGAACGAACGAGTACGCCGAAATATATTTCCGTACAAATCCAATAACCTATTTATTATATACCCGTTCAACAAAACATGCATCCTAATCATTAAATAATCCGATAGTGTGATGAAATGCGACTCTCTATTATTTGTGTTGAACAATCCGAGCGCCTGTGATGGCTTCAGTTTATGCAAATTGACAAGGTCATTTCGCGCACCTGAATCGATACAATACACGAACAACCAAGATGGCTGACATCACTACAGACACAACAAAACCGGGAAAAAGGCGTTAAATTTGGATAAAAAGCCATACTTAAACACGTAAGTTTATTTAACACATGTTTTATTTGCCGACGATATCAATGAATATTGTTAATACCCCAAAACTTTCATATAATCGTCCGGCAAAAATATGAAGCAAATCCATCAGCATCGGATCGACTGTCAATAATTTCGACACGTTCAACAACTGCTGAATTTAATTTTGTTCTGAAGACAAAATTACGGAAGCCTATTAGGGACATTTTGTCTTAGTACTTATGTATTACGTCTCACGTATTACGTATTATGTCTTACGTATTATGTGTTAGGTCTTAGGTATTATGTGTAAGGTGTAAGGTTATAACGAAGCGGGAAATCTGATGGTGGACGATACATGTACACTCGTTCCAGTAGCTGACAGTACAGGCGACGATTGCAATAGCAAGTACTTGTAAGTATACTTAAGTGAGGTAACTAAAATGTTTAATCATTGGTATGGGTATATTCGTTCATGTTCCCCGCCGATGCAAACCCCAAAACGATGCACCCCCTTTCCGACATTGGTAGGTCCATAATGAAACGATCACAGCAACAACTGTGTGTGTTGCTGATTAACGACAACGTGTATCGTGTTTGTCCCCTAGCGAAAATGGGATATATAGCGTTAGTTGATGTCCGTGCATCTGTCCGCGCGTCCGTCCATAACACTTTACGTTTAGCATGATGGATTTCAATAAGTCTTGGCAACAGTGTATTTAACTGAACATGGCAGAGTGACTTATATGTACCAGGCTTCCTGCACCCAATGCACAGCGAGAGGATTAACGTAGTGTTAACGATGTGCCTCTTGCATAGACATAGTACTATGACATCCACTACAGCGATTAATAGACATGACATTCTAGTCTACCTGTTGTTCTGTAGTTTTTAGCTCGCCTGCACGAAGTGCAGAGAGAGCTTACGGCATACCCCGGCGTCGTCGTCGGCGTCGTCAGCGTCGGCATCGGCGTTGTCGACGTCCACAAACTTAACGTTGGGGTAAATGTATTATAACTTCTGTTTCTTTGCATGGAACACCTTGGTATTTCATACATGCATTCCGCAGATGATCCTCTATCATGCTGTAGCAAATCCTTAACCCAACACCCACCCCTTACCCCAGGGTCAAGGTCGAAAACTTAGTGCGTTCATAAACTTAACGTTGGGGTAAATTTCTTATAGCTTCTGTTTCCTTACAGGGAACACCTTGCTAGTTCATATTATGCATTCGTCTGATGACACTCTATCATGCTGTAACGAATCCGTCCGTCTTCAAAAATTCAAAACCTTAACGCTCGGGTACATGTAAATAAATCCTTGCTCGGATCTGCTTCATATGTCACGCACGCATTACTCCAATGGCCCTTTACCGCCCTGCGACAAATCCACACCCGTGCCGCCCCGCTAATCCCAGGGTTAAGGTCACATACTTTGTGCGTCACAAAACCTTAACGCTCGGGTAAATGGCCCATATTTTCTGTTTCCCTCCTCGGATCTGCTTCATATTTCACGCACATTTCTCCAAGGGTCCTCTACCACCCTGCGACAAATACAGGGTCAAAGTCACATACTTGGCGGTCCCGAAACCGTATCGCTCGGGTAAATGGCCTCTATTTTGTGTTTCCTTGCTCGGATCTGCTTCATATTGTACACATGCATTGCTCTAATGGTCCACTACCACCCTGTGACAAATCCACATATGTGCCGCCCCCGCTGAGCCCAGTATAATGAACTATATTTTCCACAAGGTCAATGCGCGCTTCGTTGTCTTCTGACAACTCTTGTTTATATTGGTAAAACTGTAATTTATGTAATAATCCTATTGCCGTTCAATGAGCTATTATTGTAACTTTTACAATCTTATAGTATTTGGCTTCTTAGTTTTCAGATATACAAAACAATATTGCAAAGTTGTCTAAGAGTATACTAATACTACGGTTTGCAGGAAACGAAACTTTTTTGGATAAACAATGTTAACTACGTGTAGTATATTTGACTATCCACAACTGCGACTTCAATTTGATGTAATGAAATTAGCAAACTTAATTACAATATATGTAATATCTCATTTCAGACCTTGCCAATAGCCATGGAGGCTGTATTGGTGATTTTATGGTTGAGAATACCCCTGGTGAGGACAGTTGTGCCATCGAATATACCAGAAACAATTACAGCATCGACAACCTACAAGACTCGAATTTATAGCACAATACTTTTACTGTGGATTTACCTACCCGGAAATAATTCTACTGTTGTTTGTGGTTGATGGAATTAGGTTATCGCTGCGCCAGCTGAAAAGAGTCCTAAGACAAAACAACCTAAGACGACGGACAGCGTATACACCTGATGGCATTGTTGTTGATTACATATCGAAAGAAATTGAAATCAGTGGCCAGTTTATTAAGGTTACCGTTCGATGTGGAGACGGTTGGTAAATGACCACAGGTTGAGAGTACCGAGGGATAAATTGTTCTGACCCTCATGAGACATATTGACCCCGAAGGTATTAACTTGCGAAAAATGCATCGCCTGAAAAGACGAACATATCGAGTAAATGGCCCAAATTATGTGTGGCACGTTGATGGATATGATAAACTTAAGCCGTATGGATTTTATATTCACGCTGCTATAGATGGTTACAGCAGGAGAATAATTTGGTTAGAGGTTTCACAGAGTAACAACAACTCAGCTGTAATTGCTATGTATTATCTGCAAACAGTGAAAGCACTGCAATTGTCCCTAGAATCCTTCGTTGCGACAAAGGAACCGAAAATTATGGTTGTGGGAATTCTTGGCTATTCATTCTCACTTTACGATCTGCCACTTAAAGCGATGACTAATTGGTTAGAGAGTTGGTTCCTCTACTTGAAATGACGCCGAGAAGGACCACAACAGCGGGTAACGCGGGGTGAATTGTGTCCATTATTGGGTGCTTTATTTGCGCCGTTCAATAATTTTCTAGGCATAGCGTCTCAGAAGTTTATGCATCGGCTATCTATACGCCATCACAGTTCATGACAATCGACGTTGACGTAAGTTAACGTGATGTAAGGTTCTCGTCTTCTGTTCGTCGCAGCAGATTTAAAAGTACACATATTGTCACAAACATCACATGCATACCGGAGTTATGTGACATATCACTGAATATTATTTTAAAAACGTTCGAAGTCAGTGTTGTTTGTCTTAACCTCCATCGCAGACGTTAACGTTCCAATAAACTGACTTTTCTGGTTTTTGGGCAGTCGTTCACGCCATGGAAATGGTGAAAATTTAAACTTTATGCAAGTTTTCAATAGTCCGATATCACATGAATGGTTTAACGTGACTGAATACATTTAGTTTCCATGTGTATAGCTCGCACGAGCTAAATGTGTAAATTAGCATCCTGGTTGCTAAGTAACGTTTACACCGCAAACATGGAATAAACTGTGCATGATCGTATGCCCATCGTTCACTGTTTTTTTGTTATTTTTTCAGATATTATGCACATTGCACATATTATACATACATGGGTTAAGTTACATGAGCTTTAAAAGAGGGACGTTTCTTTTTTTGCTGAGTATATATGCTTTAATTCTGGTCAACAATTCCATATAGATGATATTCAGATTTTTGCAACGAATATGACATATTTTCATCGAGTGGGTCAAAATGTTCATATTTCACGAGTGACGAAGGCACAAGTGAAATATGGACATTTGGCACCACCAGATAAACATATATGTCATATTCGTTGTAAAAATCTGAATTTTCTATTTGTTACCTACTGTGAGCTGACTTTTACATTGTTTACAGCATGTATTCGACCCAGTTTGTAAATGCTTTAATTTAACGACGGCACTGGCTCGAGGGACTTGCATGTCGGGACCGACTATTTAAGTCCCCATCCGATAGGACTAGGCTATCACGAAGGTGTTCTTGCTCAGGACACGTCGAATCGGCCAGTGTTGGGATTCTAACTCGGGGACCTTTCTATCTCTAGTCAGATGCTCCACCACTGAGCTATTGCGGCTGATCTAACCTCGACCCAGTTTCGTTTCACCGCCTAATTATAATCGTGCCGAATCGCACATTGTATAGGTCCTATGACAAAAAGTAGTTCTCTTTTATTTTGAGAACGATATAGCAACTATTCATTAAATATATACGTCAGTAAAAGCACCAGAATAAATACTTTGTGTTCAAATTAAATTTGTATTTATTGAACTCGTTTCGAGAATGATTTAGTAGCGTAAAATTCTCGCGGAGTAATACATGGAGATCACATGACAGGTGCGTATATGAGTCTTTTCACTGGTGAAAATTCATATTACCGCTAACTATCGATCATTCATACCAAGTTTCGTCGAAATCGGCCTGCCAGTTCGTGAGATATTTAAAAAAAAAAAGTACCTACTTTTCAACGGCCGCCAGTCAAGCGGTACGGAAGATGTTGAAAAAGTGTGGATGGACGACGACGACGGACGGTTGAAAAGCGGTAACAATAGCTCACTTGAGCCTTCGGCTCATGTGAGCTAAACATGAACATTAAGGGTATGTGATTGATTGGTGGTGTTTAAGGCATATCAACAGCTAAGGTCATTTAAGGCCAGGCCAACGGGTTGTATTGATTGAGTATTGGTGTTTAACGGTCTATCAACAGCTAAGGTCATTTAAGGCCAGGCCAACGGGTTGGATTGATTGATTATTGGTTTGTACGGCCTATCAACAGCTAAGATCATTTAAGGGAAATTGCCAAAATCAGAGCTCAATATTTACAGAAAATATATATTCAGCCCCGAAATTAGAATATCCTGACCTGGTGTCAGGTTCATGTCAAACCAGTTACTTTGCTCCAACCCCAAAAGTAATAGGACTAGCTCTAATCTTATTACTTTCTCAATGGGGCATAACAGGATTTAGTTCTCAAGTATCGAAAGCCAAAATGTACAGGAGGGCCATACCATGTAAGTCGGCATTCCGTTAAGAATGGAGGGTATGTGAAAAATACAAATGAAAGTAACTTGATCTAGACAACACAAGATGAAGGTCACATGAGTCTTCCTCTTTCCTGAAATGGGTACCATACAGTACTAATGTGTTCCATGTTTGAAGGTGCTAGGACTTAGTTTTCCAGAAACATAGAAAATCACAAAAACGTGAAATGTTGATGACTACGACCACGATGACAATGACAGAAAAGCTATACCTACAGGGTGTTTCAAAATATATGTGACCATTGGTTTTTTTCTTGTGGCAATGTGTGAAAGACAGAGTCTACAGTCCTGCGCCTACCTCTACAGAAGAACTCAAATCTGCAATAAGACGAGATATGAGGAATATTTCGTTGGAAACGTGCACTGCGATGGACAGAAACCTTTGAGAGAGGACTGACGTCATGATCACACAAAAAGAACGTCATTTAAAGTGCATCCTATAAAATGGTAATGTCATTAGTGACATTATGATGTCAACTACGTTCAGTATTTTTCTGATGGACCAAAACTTAAATGAACTTTAAAATGATAGATTTCATGTTTAAATGTCCCTATTCAGTCTGTAGCAATAGCTAATTTCAATGGTCACAGATATTCTGAAACACCCTGTATGTCCCACTACTGCTTAAAGTAGGCCGGACAAAAACTGTAAGGAAAAACAAACACAAAGTATTTCAGTTACGATTTATTAAGGACGTAACATATTTTCAACATATCAACTGTCTGTTCAACATCTCTGGAATACTGGTAAGTCCTGGTGCCACCGCGTTTTCTGGCAGTTACTTGTCCTCGGAATTTTCCTCGGTGGTAATGCAACCACCCAATTTGGATTTTCAGTTCTGGATATCTCCCACTGCCTCGAGATTTCTGCAAAGATAAACTTAAGGATTGACAAAATTCTTATAAGATATTATGTCTACGTCTCATGTCTGTCTTAGGTCTTGCGTCTCATGTCTTGCGTCTCGTGTCTTACGTCTTGTGTCTTACGTCTTAGGTATTGCGTCTTACGTCTTAGGTATTACGTCTTAGGTATTGCGTCTGACGTCTTAGGTATTACGTCTTAGGTATTGCGTCTTAGGTATTACGTCTTAGGTATTGCGTCTTATGTATTACGTCTTAGGTATTGCGTCTTAGGTCTTACGTCTCATGTCTTAGGTCTTAGGTCTTACGTCTCATGTCTTAGGTCTTAGGTATTACGTCTCATGTCTTAGGTATTACGTCTCATGTCTTAGGTCTTACGTCTCATGTCTTAGGTCTTAGGTATTACGTCTCATGTCTTAGGTATTAGGTATTAGGTATTACGTCTCATGTCTTAGGTCTTAGGTATTACATCTTAGGTCTTACATCTCATGTCTTAAGTTTCATGTCTTAAATCTTATGATTTCCGTTTTGTTGATTGACAAGGTTCATATAAATGTCAGGGAAATATAAACAACAGAATGATGTTCATGATAACTGGTCCTGGTGACGCAATGTGCCACTTACATTCACAATGCCAAATATAACTGCGTGCGGAGATTTCGCAATAAGTAATGCTGGTGGGTGGTACAATTAACATAGGTATAACTTGACCCTTAGTCAGCTCTACTAATATCAACAACACTTCACTGAGTTAAGACAATTGCGTGAACATTAATGCAAGGATGTGGAACGTCTTATAGAAATTGGAATACTATTCCATATCATTCTACAAAGGTAATTTTCTTCAGATATGTCTGTTTTGCACACATTTTCCCACAGACTGGAAAACAGTGCAAGAACAGTTCAAATAGTTCATATTAAAGCAATCTGTGCAGTTCCAACACTTTTTTTCAAGAGCCTTTTCTATTGGATTGTGCTGAGGCATCCAAAGTCATGTGTATGGAGTAAAAGATTAACAAGAGTTGTCAGAAGACAACGAAGCGCGCCTAGTGGTGCTTGACCTTGGGAACATATCTAGTCCATTTACCCAGAATGCTAAAGTTTTGGGACCGTCATGTATGTGACCTTGACCCTAGGCTCAGCGGGAGCGGCACAGACGTGGATTTGTCACAGAGCGGTACAGGACCTTTAGAGCAATGCGTGTGTGAAATATGAAGCCGATCCGATCAAGGAAACAGAAAATATGGATCATTTACACAAGTGTTAACCCTTACAGAGCGGGAAACGGAAATTGTTGTCTGCTTTTTTTCTATTTTTCACCCTATTTATTACTAAAAACACCTTTTGGCATCACATGAGAATCCTCTCCAATGGAGACGATTATCATGTTCTGCCAAAATATGTGTTTGTTAAGAATTATTGATAATAGCAGACGGCAAAATTTATTCAGCGTAGTAAGGGTTAAGGCTTTGAATTTTTGAAGATTGAATGACGCCTACGACGCCAGGGGTATGCCATAAGCACCCCATCCTTCGGAAGGCGCACTAAAAATGTATGAACGGAAGGACAACTAGACATCCAGAAGATCCACTAGTTGATTTAACATGGGTGTTCTTCAGACCACCAGCTTAAATGAACAGAAAAAGTAAATTGATGCACACAATTTACTACCAGACAAAATACGTGAGGAATAGGTTTTGATTCTATTCCTTCATCTGTGTCACATAATGTACCAAAATTGGCACGGTCAATGACACAAACGCCACCTAGCACCGGATTAATGCTACTCAATGTACATGGGACACATATACACTGAACGTGAAACTATGCACGACTCTCGGAATGACAGTAGTACTCAATGATTAACAAGGATCGGAAAAGTATTGATAGTGAGAAAAATGAAGATTTTAGTTGACATCCTACTTAACACTTTCAACTGATGAGCATATTTACATCAATTTACCTTTCAAATGTCATCATTGACTTCTGTTTGTTCTTTTTTGCAGTACCAATGCTACGTACAAGTGCCTGCATTCTAGCTCTTATACAACCATCATCTATCTGAAAGAATAACAAGAGTTGTCAGAAGACAATGACGTGCCCCTGGTGTTGCTCGACCTTTTTGAAAATATAGTCCATTTACCCGAGTGTTAAGGTTTCGGGACGCGCCAAGTTTGTGACCATGACCCTATGCTCAGCGGGGTTGGCACGGAAGTGTATCACATGGCGGTAGGGGATCTCTGGAGCAATGCGTGTGTAAAATATGAAGCAGATCGGAGCAAGGAAACAGAAAATATACGCCATTTACCCAATCGTTAGGTTTCGGGACTGCCAAATATGTGACCTTGACCTTGAGGTTTCGGGACGGACGGACGGACGTACGGACACCGGCAACACTATATGCCCCCCTCACCATTCATGTTCATGTATTACAGTGAAACGTCAATAACATATTATTGTTCACACCTTTTGAAATACACAGCCATTCTGACAATGTGGGATTAAGATAAACAACAACTGTTAGTTTTAGCAAACAACAATATAATACTGTTAGCTTCATCATATACTAATTTGGTGTAACTTATGGTGTGCACAGCATAGACCCCGAACGTGAAGAGAAATCATGTTTAAATGTTTTAAACCAATTTACATAATACAATTAGTAAAATATTACGACTGAACAGTGTATATCCGTACCGATGAGCATGGGTAATACAGTACATTTGCAAACAATGTATATCCAGATCAGACAGCTTTACTATTACGTATAATGATGTAATTTAAATACCGCATGCACCGATGGTTTGTTGTAGCTAATGGAATACACAGCATAGACCCGGATCGTGATACACTACATGTTCGAGTCTGTCTGTTAACGCTTATTTTTGTAAACAAATCCAACAACTACATGATCATTGATGTATATGGTATACCAGCACATTTCCATCTACTTGCAATCAATAATATCACGGCAACTGTGCCATTGATATCGGATCCAAATTGTTGTCAATAAAATGAATTAAACAAAAAACAACGTATTGGACTGAAACAATAAATTATATCACATTATTACAATTGTTATCAGTGATAACACAGATTGGAAAATTTTCAAAATAATGTATTATAGCAATCCGTCAAGTATTATTAAAGTTATACCTAGTTATAAGTTATACCATGATTACGAAGCTTGTACAAACTTTTAGACGCAAACAAATGGCTAAGTGTTTCTGCAAAAATTGAAGGCAGAAAAGACACAAAATAGCGAAAAATTGCTTTTTTATGTAACTAATTACAATAGGTCCATATACCCGCGGTACTTAAGCTCTCGCGATTAATTAAAGACGAAATAAACATCATAAATGTAACAAAATCTGCAGTTACACGTTTTTGCATGTGCCATGCACTTATTTAATAATATTCAACTGAATAGACTATACAAAATTATCCCAACCCCTCATTCAAGATGTGACCCATTCCCGTCGTCATCATCAGCTGCTTCTCATATACCTGCGGTAGTCATGTTCTTTACTACATTTTCAGGATCGTTTTAATTATTCCATGATAATAAACATATGTGACATAAGTTTGCCATATTAGTGTTCAAAACAAATGACAGTATTTGATAACTTATCATTAATTCTTAGATATCACTGCATTATGTGAGTCGGGTCTAAAGTAAAGTAATTTTGACAAAATATGTGCTATTTTTTTCTGCATAATATATCATAAAAACTCATATTGTAAATTATTGTTTTATCATAAAGTGCAATGTCGACTTCCATGTTACACATTTATGACTGTAAACAACAGCTAGATGACGCAAGCATTTTATAATTCAAGAATCAAAATTTACCGCGGGTATATGGACTTTTACAAACCAAATTTCCCCCGGGCATTGCGGGGCATTTTACCGGGGATTTCACAGACCATGTTGCCCCGCAGTGCAGGACTTTTACCGGGGCTTTAAATTGACAATAATATAAGACCCGCTATTCCCCCGGAGGGGGATTTACATCATTCACTGATGCATAAGCGATCTACATTTTAAATAGAAATGCACCTCGATGGAGGTTGGTTAGGGGGGTGGGGAAGGGGGGGGGGTGGGGGGGGTCGGCACCGCCTCTGCGTACTGGCCTGACTGTGTACTAATAATTAACTAGGCCTACATATATGTGCGGAGAGTGATCAGAGTTGTAGCTAATCAGATTGGAATAAATACCTACCCATACCAAATACCCGGGTCTAAACGTACATTAACCGTACACGTTTTCGAACCAAAACGGTTATTACTGAAAGGTAGCATAAAAAAGCACACGCATAACAAATAATAAAGAAATGTGCATGTGTGTAGGTTGAATATACTTACATCATCTGTAGATTTAACCTCATCTTCCTCTGTAACGCTTGCTGCTCGACTCTAATACCTAAGACCTAACACATAAGACGTAATACGTAAGACATAATACGTTATACATAAGTACTAAGACAAAATGGCCCTAATAGGCTTCCGTATCGTTCTGCCGGTACATGTATATAACCTATCATAGTTGGCGATGGTAGCAAATTACAAGTCACATGTCGGATAATTATAGATTTAAAATCGATAGTGGTGCGTTTGGTTTGTTCACTACATGTACATATAAAATAGTTTTATTATGTTCAATGTTTGATAGTATACATACTAAAACGTGTAGATACATTTAGTGTACCTTATCAGCAAATACAGTTTACAGCAAGCACGTTCAATGAGTCTATGAACACGCATTTCTACTGTAGGCTGCTGTGTTGCATTGTAAAACGTCGGCGTTTCAATAACGTCATTTTCTCAATGACGTTACTATTTTTTCCTTGCGTGATTCACATGGTGCTACCAAAAGTGAGATAAAACAAAAACTATGAAACATATTTGCATTTTCTTTTCAGCGTAATGTTTTTGAAAGGTGTCCGCAACAAAAAGTGTAAACAAATGCAAATCGAAAATTTTGTCATTAAGGCCGGTTTTCACAGAGCGCGGCCCATATATGAATTCCAATTATTGATCTGCCGGACCTATTCCGACACCCCTGTTTAAGAGACAGGCCATAATGTGATTCTGTACCTAAGGCGACGTGCGATCTTTCGTGAAAAATATTTAAATTGAGATACATTCTGTAAATGACATCAAACATTGCAGAAATTTTCAGAACAAAGGCGGATTTCTATTCCGCATTTGTTCCGACAGCTTTCGACGTCATTTACGAAAAATATACCATCCAGACTCCTATAATCGTGCTATCTCAGTTTTCGTGCCCACATCATATCTCGTGAATGACGTCGAACGCGCAGCGTTACGTCACAATAAAACAATTTATAATAAACGTCAGTCATGCCTCAATGTTATGACAATAAATAGGTCTTCATTAACGATAGGTGTGTTTAATTAGAGCGTCATAATAAAAACACCCTCCAACTACCGAAAATCCGCTATTAAATGCAATTTTTATCTTCCTTTAATATATCGGCTGAAATTTGTATTTCAACGAAAAAAATATAAATTTCCAGACCAGTCATTGTTTTTTTCACACATTTTGACATGGACATGTAGAATGATAGTAGACAGAGGTGCCCGATGCTTAAAACAGCTGGAAATAAAAACAGCAGTGTCCTTATTTGTTCTGGTTCCCAAAATGACCATATGACGGATGCTGTTCTATTAACTGAATATGAATGTTGCGACATAAGGCTGTAGTTTATCTTGGATCTTGCAGATCAATACGTTATAGCGGTCCGCAGAAATAAAATAGTTAGGGATTCTTCTTAATTTTAGTTGCAGCAAATTAAATATACCGGAACATGTCAATGAGTGCACCTCTCCTCCAGTACTACACTAAGTGCCCGGAACGCATTTTAAGAAATATTGAAATGTTTATCTCTGTTTCTAGTAAAGCATACAAATTGACGAACGCTGGGAACTTTTCTTTTTACACCATGACCAGGGGCGGATCTGGAGGGGGTTTCCGGTGTTGCAATGTTTTATATCTGTTCAGCTAAATTGTTAATGTTATTTATATTTACATGTGTTTCCTTAAGGGCACGAAAACCGGTATCTTCCCTATATATACTTTGTTTTTATAAATATGTAACCGTGCCGTTCTCAACTCGGAACAGTGCTCAGTTATAGCTGTGACTGGAGAATCGGGGCCTGTGGAATTTGTGTCCATCCTGGGCAGACAGTGCACCTCTGTAGCCTGGTAACGATATAATGGTATATTCTTTGTTAGAAAAATGTCGGGTGTCACATTGATGAATGTCGAACGGTGCGGATCACAGCCAGACTGTGCGGATGCACAGGCTGATCAGGATCTACACTGGACGCGAAACCCATAAGCCCAATAGCTCAAGTTACAGCCACAATTTAGACGAACATATACAGTATATTGCATTTGTTACAAACTACGCCGTCTTCTTTTACGTACATACGCATCTGGGGGCCGTTTCACTAAACTTCGTACCACTAATATATTCGTAAGTGCATATTTAGAATCGTCTGGAAATTTAAATTGATGAATTTACATTTATTGAGCATATGCTGCATATGCAGCATATGCTCAATGAATGTAAATCCAATAATCGTTTAGAAAACGGTGTTACTGTGAAATTTACAGACTATCATAAGTTTGCACTTACGAACAGCTTAGTCGTACGAAGTTTAGTGAAACGACCCCCTGGTCCTACGGAGATAATAAAACTTTTCAGATCAAGTGTTCATGTTCAACTCGGATTAAGCTGAGTTAGCCGAGTTTAGCACGGCTCAGAGTTGAGTACGAAAACAAGTGTCGTGTGTTGATCATGATTTATAGTTCGACATACTAAGCCAATCGCTGTCAGTATCGCGCTTCACTTATTTCACATATTGCGAGATTTAAACTCAATTAGAATATGACATTAAATGCAAACTGTCCCTGGGTGTGAAATAGACAATTTGAAATTAACTTGTCAGAACAGAACAGAACAAAGCCTTTATTTGCAATATTCTCAGACTACACAGTGGTATATGAGTGCATACAAGTACAGACTAATTTGTATTATCAACAACAACAACAAGGCGGACAATAAATATGCATGCAAATATGTTCAAAACAGAATACACCAATACTTCATTTTTGCTAGAGTAAATCGTGTGTTATCACCAATATTGAGCATTACGTTTGTAGAAAGAACGTAGTTGGGGATAAATATGTAAGGATCGAACTTATGTGATTATCACGCAATGGAGTTGGTACTGTTAGTTTATTGGGAGAAATCCGGAACAGTTACTGGAAAAATAGCTCGAACATATGAAATAAACGACACAAATCAAATGCTCATACAAGGCCGCGTACTGCATACAACGAAACATGATGTAGAAATTTACAAGTGAAATAAAAAATAAAAAACAGTGTTATGCTGAAACTTTAAAAAGACTGTATTTCCAACATAACATTGCTTGGCATATCAAACTCTGTAGGTTCGTGAAACCAGATGTAGAGATGGCGTATAGGGTTAGCAAATATACGTATATATGACAGCTACCATCCTCACATTGGGTCGAAAGTCGAGCATTTTGTGTATAAACAGCTATATTAGTTTAAGGGAAACAAAGATATACCACTGGAGTTACATATCATTAGTGAATAGTTACCAATTTGCTAATTCGGCGAATGCAGGCAACAAACACAACGATACCATCATATGATCATGTGTCCTTGTGTTTGCCGTCTGAATTCGCGAATTCGTCTTTTAGTCACCGATACGTTGGCCAGTGCATATCATGATCTATATACAACATGGAACATGAACATTCTCTATGGAACATGAACATGAACATTCTCTATGGAACATGAACATTCTCTATGACAATCGTAGATATTGATATATGAATTGCGATGTATTATACCTTCCAGTATAAAACAACAAAGAAACAGTAACTTTAACCAACGTTAAGCTGTAATCCAGTAAAGTAGATCCTACTGTACATCCTTCAAATGACTGCATGGTGTACAGACTTGATATAACAGTCTTCGCGAAAAGTATATGCATGTATATTGAGGTGTAACCATGGGATTCGACGTGCTGCTAATGTTTATGCTAACCGTGTATGAATGAAATTGACAGCACACATACTATATATACAGTGGTACCTCTCTAAACCGGACACTGAGCTAATATATTTTTAGAGGTTTCCTGGTGACGCATCTTAGATAATAATGCATGTTCATGATTGCAAAATATATAAGTATGCCCCAGAATTGTTATATGCCTGAGTTACAGTGGAACATCTCTAAACCGGACACTCTGAGGACATCCCAGGGTGTCCAGTCCAGATAGGCCTCATCGTACTTGTATGTAAACTATCTAGATCATGAAATTGCATTTTAGTGTAATATCACGTCATAAGTAGCTGAAAATTATCGAATAGTAGCGTGGATCACGATAAATAAACAATCTGTATTCTCGGAAAGGGAACATCAATTTAGTTTTGTCTATAGATACAGCATAGATCCGTTAAACTGTATGCATAATACGATTATTACACTTAATAGTTCAACAGACTACTTAGAACTCCAGTTATTTTGAGCGCTGATATAAATATATGGGACCCTAGCGGTATACATATAAGAATGACCTAGTTACAAACTATAAACTGAAATGCGACAGTTGGTGACAAAATGGACATACTGTGCAATTTTCAACAGCTGTAGGATACCAGTCTGTATATACATGTATTTATATTTACATCGTCAGGTTACAATCTATATTTTCGCAGATAGTACTTATATAATGCTAAATCAGACGGGCAACGGAGTAGACACTTATCAGAGCTGCCAGGTGCATATATGGATCTGGTGCTATGCTGGTCAAACTGTCATAACTGTCCACTTACAATGAAACAATGCTGTACATGGGGTCAATTAAGGAAAGTCAAATGCCCGGGATGACAGCAGTGATTTTGGAATTTCCGACCATCCGTACAGGTGAAATACGGAATTCGATCCCATTGACCTGACATGGAAAAAGTGGGTCGGAGGTTTTATATATGGCTGTGACTGGAGAAATGGGAGTGTGCTACTTGATCTGAATCTACACTGGTTGCAAAAACCCAAAAGCCCCATTTCTCCAGTGACAGGCACATTTGTATTTCTCAGTGAACCTATTCATTTGACGAAAGGATTAAAATATATACTTCCGAGAAAAAATAAGGAAAATGCATCATTCGCAGTAAGGAAATGTTCTAACATCAGCATATGAATGCTTAATAATAGCAGAAAACTGATGTGTACATCATAGTTGACCCATTCCTTTGACAAAACGGCTCGTGACGAGCCCGCTCATCTGGATCTACACTGTTTGCACACATAATGATATAGATAGTGTTGAAAGGCTTAATAATGAGGAAGATGGATTATGTTTCAGTGGACCCATTCCTTCCAAATGGTGAAGCAGGACAACTCGATGGCATACGCGTTTTTCGCCAATACGGAAGACATGACGAAAATGTGGATCTATAGATACAATAAATTTATCACTGTAAGTAGTCTAACCCTTAGAATGTGGGAAACAAATATGTCCGTCTGCCGTTGCCGGATGTTTTATTGTCATACCGTGCGCGCACATCGCCAGCAAGTGTATCTTTGTACGCAACCTGTGCTGAATTGGCTTTATTCGCCATATATATGTAATGTACACTGTCAATGTATGTAGATCTAAGTTAAATAGTCCGAAATGGTCTATATTTTCGAGTATATTGTGGTCAAACACAGAACTTCAACAGTATTGCCAAAGCATGACTTTGATGAGAAATATGGAAAGTAAATAGTTTAATAAAATTGTTTACACTTTAGAAAGCAACTAAAATGGTTGCCTGCTGTTGTTTTATATTTTGTCTTCTTCCTCAATGAAAACAATTTAACAGAACTTTAGAATCATGTCTAATTTATAAAGAGTTGTTAAACCATGCATTTGATGACAAAAATGGAAAATAAAGTATAAACGGCAGACGACAAAAAATGAATCCAGCATTATAAGGGTTAGCCTTCACTGATGGTTGGGTACAATGAATGGATGATCATGTTAATATTTTGATGATTGTATATTCTCTGACTGATTGCAGTATTCTCTGTAACTATTATCGATAAATCTGGTTGATTGGGTATCACATATACTACAGTCTGTATTTTTGCTGCAGGTGTGTGCTATTTGATCAGGAACTACACGGGTCAGTAATCCCATAAGCCCCATTTCTCCAGTCACAGTTCTAGTTCATGTTGTTTGTTTACAGAGACGAACACCCAGCCTGCTGCGGGCAAAACACTTTGTGATGACATTGACTGAGCCGAAAATCTGTGATGTTTGTGGTAAACTAAGTACTGCGAGGTATTTTCTTCCAGGGATACACTTGTCCTGGTCAGTATTTCAGAGATGCCAATTGCAACCAATACCAGTAGCCGATTTCATCAACATTGCAAAGTATACTTTACTAGCAAAGTATACTTTGAGGGAGTAATCATTTATTTTTCCTGAAATGCATTATTTCATATAGAACTAACAAATGCATATATTTCATGATTAAAAGTATGCAGAATTATTATACTGAATTTATTACATTATCACAGCCATTAAATGGCTGTGATAATGTAATAAATTCAGTATAATAAAAATTAATAAATTTATCATAAAATTGAAAATTTCTCCCTCAAAGTATACTTTGCTACTAAAGTATACTTTGCAATGTTGATGAAATAGGCTACAGACATGCCAAGTCTACCGGAATTTCCGGGAGTCTCCAGAAATCAAGGCTTTCTCCCGCTCTCCCGAAAATGTAATAAAAACTCCCGGATTTCTATAAAGAAAATCGTCGTGCAATCCATTCAATCGGTCTCGAAACAGATGGATCGAAGATTATACAGCGTCACCAAATCGAGCGCAGCTGTATTGATGTGTAATGGAGATTCACATGAGAACGTATCTACATTGTACATAATAAAGCAAGAGAAATATATACAAAAGATTGACATTTGAAAGTAGCATATTACATTACGTATGCGATGCATCCCAAGGAAGTTGACCCAAAGGATTATATGAACAGACATGATCCAGGGCTGACTAGCGCGCGCTAGCCCGATCTGAAACTCCACTGGTCAATATCGATTAGCCCAACTTTCTCAAAATGCATCACATATCAAATACATGTGTAAGTAGGGACAACAATGGAAAATTTCTTTAACAATATTGACTGGAGACAATAAGAACAGAATACCGGTAACATTAAGTTATCACTAATACATTTGCTGACTTTTCGCCCCGTGCTATTTATATAAGTTAGTCGCGAAATTGGCACAAACGAAATGAAGAGGTAATAACGTATTTCATTGTCTTTGCCACCGTCATAACCTCCTATTTTTCATTTTATCTCTTCGGAATCACCACCAAACATGACAACAATTAAATTATCAATATCACGGTCTTTAAGGTAATCATGTACGTCCTTTCCAAACATTTGGCGAATATCACGCCAAAATTGCCAGATTACAGCACGGACAGTTATATCGTCACAATCAGAGATAAGATGTTTTAGTTCATTTTCACAAGCTGACCAACATCTCGGACATATGATCTCATCGTGCCAAGTACTTCTGGTAAATGTGTAAGTGTGACGGAAATACACTATGTTGCACAAATGTGTCCAGGTGGTCCATTAGTCCGTATTTCTGTAGAATCCGCGTGACGTCAGGGATAAAGCCTCTATTAACCACACTGCAGTGCAGGCGATATAATGGTAGAGACGATGCACAAACATATACCGGATAGTGGACCATGCATCTGAGCTGCATAAACTAAACAAGAAATTTAGTTTCTGCAGGTCGATGTATGCTTCAAGGGATGTCTTTCCCAGCATGCCAAGCACTGTGTCCGTTCTCGTGCGTTTTCTGAAACCTTGCATATACTTTAAACAAAAGTGATGTATGGTCTCAAGTTTTCGCAGACTATTGGCGCTCATACCGTTCCATAGTTCACATCCGAATAATACACTTGGTAATACTATAGACTTGTAAAGTTTCAATGATATAAGCGGGTTCAAGCCATTCGAATGGACACCGACGTTGGACAAACCCAGAAATGTAGCGCGTATATTGTTCACGACTGCTTCGACTCGTTAAAGACAAAAACTTTACACTTGTTCGTGTTATATCCGAATGTCCAATTCTGGCTAAACTGCTTGTATATCTCAAGCATGTGGTCAATGCCGTGTTTAGTAGTTGCCAATAGCACAATATCATCTGGCTGAGTGGGTGCAGAGAAGTATTGATCACCAATTTTCAAACCACATCCGCTTTCATCAAGTAACAAGAGCAGGTCATTCAAAAAGACGTTAAAAAAGGTGACGTGATTCCACCTTATCTCGTACCCTGTTCTATTCGTACCAAGTCTGATATGTGGCCATCGTAGAAGACACAACTTGACATGCCATTGTAGATATGTGATATTATTCTAAGGTATTTACCTTTAATTCCAAACTGAGACAATTTGTATAATAAACCATTTATCCAAATACGATAGAATGCTTTTTCTGCGTCCATGAAACACGCATAAAGATCATTACCACGTTCATTGCAGTACTGGACACTCTCCTGGAGAATGAATGACACCATTTTAGAGTTTTTACACCGTCGAAAACCATGTTGTAGTGGATGTATTTTGTCAACAATACCAGAGTCATTGAAACGCAACTGAATAACTTTTTGCAATAACTGGCATAAGCGATACAGCACGGTAGTTATTTAAATCCGTTAAAGATTTGTTGTGTTCTTTATGCAGAGAAATTATAAGGCCCTGTTTAAATCCAATTGGAACACATTCTTGTTCAAGTATACTGTTAAATAATTTTTAATATAGTGGCTTTAAGAATTGTGCCGCCATATTGTATGTGTTCATATACGATATTGTCTAAGCAACCAGCCTAGCAACCAACCAGCAACGACGAAATCGCCCGCTGTAACTCTTCTTCCGTAATCGTATGAGCTAGGATACAATTTTAGCCCCTTAGTAGGAGGCCCATTTTTGCTCGAGCGTTTGGCATTGACAACCTTCCAAAATGAATTTTGATCCATATCTGCTAGTGAATCGAGTTTTTCATTTTGGTTCATTAACCACTTACTAGAAAACTCATTTTGTTGTCGAAATTTTCGCTTAGCATCTTAAATTTGTATTCACGATATGACGGTGAGTCGCAGTTCCGGGGCCGGCCGTTAGATATCCACACAGCACGCTTTTGTCTATTAATTGTATGTAACTGTTTGAGCTCACTATTCCAATATGGTTTAAGGTACGGCTTGTATACCCGTTTAGCAATGCACGATTCTGCTGACTGCTGCATACATTTAATGATAGAGTCATATGTCTCATTCACGTCATTGTAGTTCAAACTAACTCCCCGAAGCTGATTGGACAATGTAAATCTGTAAGCATCGCGTTCACTCAAAGTTGTCCAACTATACGCAATTTTCGCAAAACTCTCCGGTACATCGACACTGTCTGATTGAACGTCGACTCGTAGTCGCATAAATACAGGAAAGTGCCGCGATATATTAAGAGGTGCATCATCGCCAATGCTACACTGCATCACATCAGCTATAACGGATTCATGAACACAGATATGGTCAATGAAGCTAGGTTTGTCATCGGTGTATGGTATAAATGAATACCTTGGACCCTTGCATATATCGAGCATAGTCATTGCACACATGTATCGATGTTTTAATGCACTACACAGGTACCTTTGGCGCGTGCCACACTGTTTGTTCATATTGTTTACGGTGCATTCTGACTGTGACATTGAGCAGTTGAAGTCGCCCATTATAATTACTTGACTGTCAAATGAGAATTTAGAACATAGTTCGTGTATTTGATCGACATATTCCTTATACTGGCTTATAGGGTAGCGTGTAGTTGGTAAGTAGACTTGAATCACATACACATTTTTGGTGGCTAGTATCAACTTCAGGACGATTATACGATCGTTGATTTCGTGTATTTCGATATTACGATTATGATGCTTGTGCCAGAGAAAGGCGACACCTCTTTTACCAATACGGCGTCTATTTAAGCAAGTTATGGCATTGGAAGTTACAACATAATTACAGTAGTCGGCATTGAAACTGTTCAAAGCATTTACATTTTCCGGTAGTAGCCAATGCTCGGAAAGTCCACATATGTCAATATTTTTTATTTATAAGCTCGGTTTCCAGGTCAGGTAGTCCAGTTATCACACCCGTTGCGTTCCATGTCATAACATTAATTGTATGATGGCTCCCCATTCTGTTTCGTATTGTAGCGCCGCACCTGCCCGCTTTCAGGTCTAACAAACCACTTTCTGCATGCTGTGCCCGGTGGCCAAAACTCAGGATCAGATACAATGTCAGAGTGTTCATTCCAAATTGCTATTTGGGCGCACAATGAATCATCCCAACGGCTATTAAACATTGTAGCACGTATATACGCATTTAACATCGTTTTGCTTTAGATGCTCTTTCAAGTCGAATTGAGTATACAGTCCGGGTCTATTCCGCTGATAAAATATTTGGCTAACTTTTTTCGAGTAACACCTTTGAAACCTGAAGTAAGTGACGTAATCTCATTTTCAGCAGGTACTATATATATCCTTTAAGTACCGTGTCAATGTGAGCTATATATAGGCGGGTTCACCGAAGCGAGAATGTTACCAGCGCACACAACGGGAATGTGTTGATAGTTCTTAGCATCATGGTCCACACGACTGATATCGGTCGTGTTAGAACTATTTGAAGATACACCACTTTGTAGAAGAGAAGTTAGATCCACATTCACCTGATGTCTAGTGGGTGCCATATCGCACCTGGACCTCCTAGCTTCGCTCGAAGAAATCTCCAGAAATTTTCTTCTTTCAACTTCGCATCTCTGCATTACAATTTGCGCGTAATGATTACTATTCCAGTTAGCCACAACGCAAAATATTACGCCGTCCCCTCTAGAATTTACGATTTTTGCAGGTTCCAAAAAATAAGCGTCTGGATGTCATTTTATAATCAACAACAACAACAACAAATTTCCAAATTTTTATTTCCGGTAGTACATTAGTTAAAATAAGTGTTTGAATGTGAAATTACGATATAAAAACTAATTAGGAATGAAGCATAGATCTTTCCTGACTCAGTGAAAGAGGTACTTTTTGCAACATGTTAAAGGTAACGGTTCGTTTTCACAATGTAATGGGTTTTCGTGGGTGGCATTTTTTTTGCCAACGTTTCGGATGTCGTGTACTGGGCACATACATGTAGTTTTCTATGCATACACAAAGTACAACAGTACACTCTAATGTTGTATGCCTCGAGCTTAAATTTTTTAGTGTGCGATAGGCTTCATATTCATAATTTAAATCACCTCGCAGGCTCTTGATCAAATAGTTGCAGCATGTAATTCTGAGTCCCTCCCGTACCGTACGTATCAGAGTTACAGTTCCTCCCATAGCATTCCCCTGCAGAGTAGTGAAACGGATCTGATTCGCACTTCAAATGTTAATTTTGTTCTGAGTACCTGTTGCCTATAAAGCGGAATATGTCAGGAATATGTGCAGTTAATGTTAATTATGAGCAAGTTTGTGTAAATGTCCAGATTAACTATTATGAAACTAGCATATATATCATATTAAAACAATTTTTAATTGAAGGAATTATTCCTGATGACTGGAGGAAAGCCATAGTGACACCCATATTTAAGAAAGGACATACAAATGAACCATCAAATTATATAGACCTGTAAGCTTAACATCTATTGTGTGCAAACTTTGCGAGTCATTGATCAGAGATAAAGTTTATATGAAATATTTACTGGAACATCACTTATTTTCAGATAATAAATATTGGTTTCGACCAGGCAGGTTGTGTATTATTCAGTTACTGGAGATTATGAATGAATGGACCAAGATAATAGACAGTGGAGATCCAATTGATGTAATTTACTTAGATTTTAGTCAAGCTTTCGACAGAGTGCCACATAACGTCTATTGATAAAACTGAACAATATGGGTATACAGGGCTCTTTATTAGAATGTATTAAAAGTTTTATAACAAATAGAAATCAGTGCATGCGTGTTGGAGCCAAAACTTCATCTTGGTCTGACGTAGTTAGTGGAGTGCCACAAGGCAGTGTGCTTGGCGCAGTATTATTCTTATGTTTCATAAATGACTTGCCCGATTTAGTAGAAGGGATAGTAAAAATATTTGCTGACGACAGTAAAGTATACTCGTGTGTGAAAACAGAAGAAGAGTGTATACAATTGCAAGAAGATTTAGACAGACTTTGCGACTGGAGTGAGAAATGGAAATTATCGTTTAATGCAGAGATCTACATTGATCTAAGTGCAAAGTTATGCATATTGGTAAAACTAATGAGAATTATTATAGATATACTATGGTGAACTCGACAGGTAATCATTCATATATTTATCCAGTAACGTCAGAAAAGGACCTGGGAGTAACATTTGATGAAAATTTGAGCTTTCAAGAACATATATCAAATATACCGGTAGTAAACAAAGCCCAGAGAAATCTCGGATTTATTCACAGAACATTTGAATATTTGGATAAAAATATGTTTATTACATTATACAAATCAATAGTAAGACCCTGCTTAGACTATGGATGTAGTGTTTCGTCACTTTATACATGTATGAACAAAGCAGGGTTGGCCGGGAAATACCTGGGGCGGGAATTCCCTGTGGGAAATACCGGTATTTCCCGTCCCGGGAAATACTCCCCAAAGTGGGAAATACCGGGAAATACTGGGAAATATGAATTTTTATGTTCTTATTTGATAATTAAAGTTATTTAAATTAAGTTTTAAGCTCAGTAATAGTTAATTAAACAGTCAACAACTTAATAATTAGATATAGGGGTTAATTACAATGTATAGATCTGTTTCATTCCAAACTAGGGGTACTCATCAGGTGGAATATTTGGCAACCATGACATTTATATTTTGGTTGTATTATTTTTTTGTAAATTACTTCTTCATTTTTTAGGAAGCATCTGAGTGTCTGCTGGATACAATTCACAAGGATAACGTCATCATGATCAGACTATGTTTTGACAACAGGCTGTTAATTGTCAACCTTCTCCCACACTAATATTCGGTATCAAGAAATGAGAATAAATGATCTTAGCATGCATGATGTGCATACACATAGTCTCTTACAAGTCTTATATGACTGACAATGTACTGTTGTTTTATGCTTTGTATTACTTATTTGCATTATTATTATGACATTTATTTAACGTGAAGACTATGGGCCACGATGGTACGTATGAGATACAGTACCTAAAATCGTTAAAATTAGCCAAATGCCTACTAATGTCTACTTATTTGCATGTACATTGATGAGACTTTAATAAACCATCAGACTATGACAACAGGCTGTTAATTGTCAGCCTTCTCTCACACCTTTAGTGTCGTACTGTATAAGAAGAACCCAGGTGGTCTGTATATGGTCATGTCAAGTTGTAAAACAATTACACTTACACTGTACATGGATTATCCCTGTTATCAACAGGGCTTTTCTCAAAATTCCAAAAGCAGCTTTTATTAGTGGCAGGTTACTATAGTAATGAGTGGTGTTCTCATATACAATAAAATAGACAGTTGGCAAATACTACATAGACTTGTATATAGGGAAGAAAATTGTCTAGAAAATAATGATGTTTTTTTTTCTCTAAATAAACTTATTATTTCTTTTTTTATTGCAGAATGTTTTACCTGTAGGCTTATCAGTCTACACAGATATAAACCATAGTAGATATAGGGGAATATAGAGACTCATCTTGACATTTTGGAATTAAAAAGACCACCAAGATTCATATTTCCCGGTATTTCCCAGTATTTCCCGCTGTCCTGGGAAATACTCTTATTTCCCGGGAAATTGCCAACCCTGGAACAAAGACATAAAAAGAATAGAAGATATACAAAGAAGAGCTACTAGACTTATACCCGGACTGTCACACTTAACTTATGAAGACTTAAGGACATTGGGCTCCCTACCCTGGAATATAGACGTGAGCGTTACGATATGTTGCAAATTTTCAAGGCAGTTCGTAATTATGATGACCTCAAATGGGACGAGATGTTTACGTTGAAGGTGGGAGGTTTAAAGGTACATGCCCACGCAGTAGGCACAAAATGTTCTTTATATGAATTAAATAAGTGTATAATTATGTCACTATTCCACCAGTCCTAAAAATTAAGAGTGCCCGCTATACAAATATAATCATTTATTAATTATCAATTTACTGTTAGCGACGCGCGGCGGTAACAGTCTATTTTGATAATGTGCGGGGACAACGACTTTCACATCACGGCTTACGGTGTGCATGCGCAGTATACAACGCGCGCCAGTAGGCTTCCCAATATGTAAACAAGATCAATATCAACATGTCGAAACGTCCAGGACGGAAATTGTATGAAATGGCGTTGGCCAAAAAAAAGGCGAAATGTCTGAGGGACAGGCAGTACAGAGAGAGAGAGTGGTTAATATTGGCGACCAGATCACCAAATGGAAAGAGTTACGTGGAGATTTAGATTTGGACTCTAACAGAGATTTTTCTTCTCAACTTCCGATACTTCACTGCGCATGTCAAAGATGTAATATGATTGACCGTGTCACATGACGCGTGTTGGTAAAAATAGCACGAGGTCGGAAAAGACCCTTTCTGGTCGCGGCATATAAAATGCGAATTAACACGCGCCGTAATTAAAAATAACTCGTTAGTGGATAGACAAATGGCTCATATAAGGCATGACAGAAAATGAAAAGTAGTAGTACAGTGTAACCTGCTGCGTGGGCATATACCTTTAATATGCAATTCACAGTCTCCTTGCAGCTTCAAATTGAAAGACCTTTAAGAGGGCACCACTTAAAATTTACTAAAAAGGAGAGTAGACTCAATTTAAGGCACAATACCTTCTCTCAAAGATCAGTCAACTTATGGAATAAGCTATCCGAGGAAACTGTATCAGCTAATTCAGTGAACATAAAAAAATCGCCACTTCAAAAAAAACAAAACAATTGGCGATAAAAAATATATATTTATTTTTTTTTCTCGAAAAATTGTAATTTTTTATCGCCAATTGTTTATTTTTATCGCCAATTGCGAAAGTGGCGATTGCCAGCGGAATCCCTGACTCAAATGTCGTCTATTCTAAGAAGAATAACCAGAGGAGTCCGATAAGCATTAGGCTTAAAATATGACCCGAAAATTCAGGTAACATTCAGGTAGCATATTACATTAATTATTTCATAAAATTTACCAACGCACATGACCTACTAAGTCAATTTAAGCTAGAATCTACAAGGGACCATATCATTACCAGCCAAAACTCACATGAAATATTTTTGCTGGACCCTAGTTTCTAAATAGACAAAATTTTATTCCCTGGATATTCTGTAAGGATAAAAACTACTTTAGAAGTGTTAGTTTGTCTCAGTTTCCTAATTCTAACACAGATTTCAATTTGAAGATATTTAAAAAATGTCATAATTACTATCTAAAGTGCGAATCAGATCTACTCTGCAGGGAAATGCTATGGGAGGAACTGTAACTGATAAGTACGGTGCGGGAGGATCACCGAGTTACAGGCTGCAACTATTGATTGAACAGTGTCACATGACGTTACCAAATTACATCTGTTCAATACCCACATGTCTATGTTGAAGGTCAAGCTGACACTTATAGATCAAAGATAAAAAATGTGCATGATATCTCATTACCGCTTTATATCTTCCAAATCGGACTGGATTTTAAAATGCTTTGCCACAAGGTTACACTTAGAGGAGCCTGTTTATGTGTCAAAGCAATGTCTGTGGGGGTATTATGATCACTCCTGTGATAGCTCTAGCTATACCCCCGCCATACGAAGTATGTCCAAGTGTATATAGTTTTCGTCATTCTATCCGTTCGTCCGTCTCATTTGCATTAAAGTTTTTGGGTATCAATTATCTCTGCAACTGTAAGTCGGATTGACTTCAAACTTTATATACTTCCTTATCATCATCCATATTTTCATTCCATAACACACCCATGCGGCCTTCATATCCATGGTCAATATCAATTTACTTAGAAATTTGTGTCCATAATATTTGCGTTAAAGTATTTGGGGTATGCGTGAGCCTCTGCTCACTTGTTCTAGTTTCTAATTCCAGTGACCAAATGGAGCATACATAAGGAGTGTACATGTATAGGCAAGAAAAAGCCATCCACGGTCCCAGCTGTACCCGTGAGACCAGGTGAGGTGATAGTATACCTTCCTGAAAATGTGCTCGTGCTCAAAATCAGGAAGGTTGATTGGTCGAAGCTGGGCTGGCGCCTGACTTCAAGTACAAATAAAGACTTTGAGTAGTTCTTAATCACAAAATCAGAAATTGGGCTGATTTCGATTAGTTCTTTCTCCAAATAAGAAAGTTTGATTCGCTGAGGCTGAACTGTCGTCAGTCTCTACCAGTAAAACTGCCTAATTTTGAGCACTTCTCATTAATATGTAAATCAGGAATTTTGATTTGTTGTTCAGCTAGGTATGGGATGTGGCCTAGAGTTTAGAGCACTAGACTTCAATTCCAGAGGTTGTGGGTTCAATCCCCTCCCTAGGCATGGAAAGTACCGGTATTTCCATCCCATCGGTCTTTCGGATGAGACTTGAAACCGAGATCCCGTTTTGATATGACCCTAGCTGTTGCAGGAATGTTAAACCCATTCACTTTCACTTTATTGATTAATCGGTTTCAATCGGGAATTTTGAACAACTAATTTCATTTGACCAATCAAACTCTACTGTATACATTCAACATTAATATTTGGGTGTATACTGGAATCAGGTTGTCCGTCTGTGTGTGCGTGCGTCCGTGTGTGCGTCTGTCCGGGCAGACATTCAGGTACTTATGTGGCTAGCCCCACAGGGTTATGGACTTGTTAAAGGGTAGGGTTGGTTACAATTAGCCACCTAAGATATCGTTTTATGTGGCTAAAAGTCGTTTTATGTGCCTAATATTTAACATGTGATAAGCCACATAGTTACCTGAATGTAAGAACGTCCGTGTGTGCGTCCGTCCATCACTAAACTTAACATCAGAGAAATATGTTATAACTTCTATTTCCTTCATCTAAAATGCTTAATATTTCACACATGCATTCCTGTAAGGCTCTACTACCATGCTGTGCCAAATCCACGACCGTCCAACCCCCGCTGATCCCAAGGTCAAGGTCAAATACAGGTCTCTTTACAAAACTTAACATCAGAGAAATATTGTTATAACTTCTATTTCCTTCGTCTAAAAGGCTTAATATTTCACACATGCATTCCTGTAAGGCTCTACTACCATGCTGTGCCAAATCCACGACCTTCCAACCCCCGCTGATCCCAAGGTCTTACAAATAACTTACAACTTCTATTTCCTTCATTGAAAATTCTTAATATTTTACTTGTGCATTCCTCTAAGGTTGTACTATCATGCTGTGACAAATCCATGACCGTCCAGCCCCCGCTGATTCCAAGGTCAAGGTCACATACTTAGTCTCCTGAAAAAACTTAACATCACAGAAATATGTTCTATTTCTTTCATCAAAAAAATTCTTAATATTTCATGCATGCATTCCTCTCTCGAGGTCAAGATCACATACTTAGTCTCTTTACAAAACATAGCATCAGAAAAATCGGTTATAACTTCTATTTCCTTGCTCGGATCTGCTTCACATTTCTCACACACATTGCTCCAATGGACATCTACCGCCCTGTGACAAATTCATGTTCGTGCCGCCCCCACTAAGCCCAGAGTCAAGGTCACAAGCCCACACACTTGGATATTTTTTACCTATTTAGGGGTACCTGGGCCCACGCGGGGGTATTCCGTGATCAACAAGTTGTGGCGGGGGGGTATACTGGAGTCGGGTTGTCCGTGCGTGCATCCGTGTGTCCGTCCGTCACTAAACTTAACATCAGAGAAATATTGTTATAACTATTTCCTTCATCTAAAATGCTTAATATTTCACACATGCATTCCTGTAAGGCTCCACTACCATGCTGTGTTAAATCCACGACCGTCCAACCCCCGCTGATCCCAAGGTCAAGGTAAAATACTTAGTCTCTTTACAAAACTTAACATCAGATAAAATGTTATAACTTCTATTTCCTTCATCTAAAATGCTTAATATTTCACACATGCATTCCTGTGCTGTGCCAAATCCACGACGTCCAACCCCCGCTGATCCCAATGTCAAGGTCAACTACTTCGTCATTTTACAAAACTTAACATCAGAGAAATAAGTTATCACGTCCATTTCCTTCATTGAAAATTCTTAGTATTTCACTTGTGCATTCCTCTAAGGTTGTACTATCATGCTGTGGCAAATCTACGACCGTCCAACCCCCGCTGATCCCAAGGTCAAGGTCACATACTTAGTCTCTTTACAAAACTTAACATCAGAGAAATATGTTATAACTTCTATTTCTTTCCTAAAAAGTCTTAATATTTCATGCATGCATTCCTCTAAGGCTCTACTATCATGCTGTGACAAATCCCCGCTGATCTCGAGGTCAAGGTCACATACTTGGTCTCTTTACACAAACTTAACATCAGAGAAATCGGTTATAGCTTCTATTTCCTTGCTCGGATCTGCTTCACACTTCACACTTCACACACGCATTGCTCCAATGGACCTCTACCAACCTGTGACAAATTCACGTTCGTACTGCCCCCGCTATGCCCAGAGTCAAGGTCACAAGCACACAAACTTGGATTTTTTTTGATTTTTTACATATTTAGGGGTACCTGGGCCCACACGGGGGGTATTCTGTAAGCCCCGCTTACTGACCAATCTAGTTAAATCAGGAATTTTGATTAATTGTTGAGCTATGCTCACTCGGCCAATCAAACTACTGTCCCGTCTTGCAGAGCGGTACAAAGCCAACATGATGTACCCTGTGGTACCGAGCCCCGGTCCCCGACTCATGCCACTCAAGTTTAACATGGGTGACATCATCACGGTCACACAGAGGGATGGCGACTGGTGGAAGGTAAGTGGGTCATGTTCATTGTATGAAGGTTGTGGGTTCAAAACTTGCCTTAGACATCAAACATGCTTTCATAGTATTTCCGTCTCACTGGTCTTTCGCATGCGACTACCGGTAGTGTAAATCCAGTTCAGCCTGTGTGTTGGCACTGTCTGATCAGGATCTGTACTGTTTGCCATTCCATTAATAATGCTTCTAACCAGCAATATAGATCATTATCGGGCTACAGGAGTGTGGTATTCAATCAGGATCTACACTGGTCACAAATCTCATATCCCAATTTCTCCGGTCACAGTCACATTTTAGCCATTCTTGGTCAGCAGAAATAAATGAATTGAATTTCACAATTTTGCCTTTTTAAAATGTAAAACTTTTAAACCATGAAATATGTCTTTCTTATAAATTGTGTGCAGATGTGCTAAGTGATTTTTTTTGTGGACAGCGCGATATAGTCAGCACATTGGCGTACGTCCATACGTTTGGGGTCGCCGTTTGATACTCTGGACACGGGTGCCGACGCGGGTGGCTTATAATTTCTGTTTCCTTGCTTGGATCTGCTTCACATTTCACACACGCATTGCTCCAATGGTCCTCTACCGCCCTGTCACAAATCAACATTCGTCCCGCCCCCGCTATGCCCAGAGTCAAGGTCACAGACTTGGTGTGTTTGAAACCTTAATGCTCGGGTAAATGGCTTATACATTTGTAATTTCTGTTCCTTGCTCGGCAGTGCTCCAAAGGTCCTCTACCGTCCTGTGACTAATCCACATTCGTCCCGCCCCCGCTAAGCCCAGGGTCAAGGACACCACACAGACTTGGTGCGGTCGAAACCTTAACGCTCGAGTACATAGGGGGGCATATAGTGTTACCGGCGTCCGTACGTACGTCCATCCCGAAGCCCAAGGTCAAGGTCACAGACTTGGTGCGTTCGAAACCTTAACGCCAGGGTAAATGGCTTATAGTTTCCTTCCTCGGATCTGCTTCACATTTCACACACACATTGCTCCAATGGTCCTCTACCGTCCTGTGACCAATCCACATTTGTCCCGCCCCGCTAAGCCCAGGGTCAAGGTCACAGACTTGGTGTATTCGAAGCCTTAATGCTCGGGTAAATGGCTTTTTATGCCCCCGCCACCGAATGGTGAGGGGGGTACATGGTGTCCGTCCGCACGTCCGTACATCCCGAAACCTTAACACTCGCTTATAATTTTCTGTTTCCTTGTTTTTTTTTTTTTTTTCTCGGATCTGCTTCACATTTCACACACGCATTGCCCCAATGGTCCTCTGCCACCCTGTGATAAATCCACATTCATCCCATCCCCGCTAAGCCCAGTGTCAAGGTCACAGACTTGGTGCGTTCGGAACCTTAACGCTCGGGTAAATGCCTTATAATTTGCTTCACATTTCACACACTTATTACTCCAATGGTCATCTACCACTCTGTGACAAATCCATGATTATCATGCCCCCGCTATGCCCAGGGTCAAGGTCACATACTTGGTGCAATTGAAACCTTAACGGTTTCCTTGCACAGATCTGCTTGATATTTCGCACATGCATTGCTGTAATGGTCCTCTATTGCCCTGTGAAAGATCTATGATCGTCCCGCCCCTTCTAAGCCCAGGGTCGTCACATACTTGGTGCGTTTGAAACCTTAACGCTCGGGTAAATGTCTTATACTGTCTGTTTCCTTGCATGGATCTGGTTGATATTTCACACACGCATTGCTCTAATGGTCCTCTACCACCCTGTGGTTGTTCGTATGTCCGTCCGTCCGTACGTCACAAAATTTGTGTCATGCGTTTCTCCAAAAGTATTTCAGTAGTCGCGAAATTTTACAGGAATATTTGTCATCATGTGAAGTTGCGCATCTGGGGTTTTAGATGCGGATTCATCCAGTGTTAGCAGAGTTATGGTCCTTGACTTAGTGAAACGTGGCGATTTTCAACTTGTGCATCTGGTGATTTTGATACGGATTCATAGAGTATGGGTGGAATTAAGGCCCTTGACTTAGTGAAAATTGCTGATTTTTGTCAAGCCTGCTTGCGGAAAGCGAGACATAGTGATCACAATTACGTCCGGGTGTCCGTCCGTCCGTCCGTCCGTCCAAAATCTGTGTTAAACTTTGTAAATACCTTATATCTCTGCAGTCCTAAGTCACATTGACTTGAAACTTCATATGTTTGTTAGTCATGATCCATATATTCATGCTGTGTCCCACTCATGCGGCCCCTGTGCCCAAGGTCAAATGACTTAGAAGTTTGCGTTAAATTTTTGTCAAAATTTGCGTTAAAGTTTTCAAATACCTACTATTTATGTAACCGTAAGTCGGATTTGCTTGAAACTTTGTATGCTTATTGGTCATCATCCATATATTCATTCTGTGTCCCCGACTCATGCGGCCCTTGTGCCCCTATGTCAAGGTCAAATGACTTAGAAGTTTGTGTTAAAGTTTCTGTCAAAATTTGCGTTAATGTTTTCACATACCTACTATCTCTGTAACCGTAAGTCAGATTTGCTTGAAACTTTGTATGCTTATTGGGCATCATCCATATAATCAGTCTGTGTCCCACATATATTCATTCTGTTTCCCACTCATGCGGCCCCTATGCCCCAAGGTCAAGGCCAAATGACTTAGAAGACCTGGTTTGGCCCTCACATACATGTACGTCTTTGGCATTTTGTATGTGACAGTTGAATCTGGTTATGCCCCTTATGTGAGTATTACGATATTCGTAATCCTATTTTAGGGGAAGGGGCCAAGTGACTTGGTGTGGTATGGACCTGGCACCAGGTCAGGTTATTCTAATTTCAGGGCTGAATATATTTGTTCTCAATGTAAATATTATGTTCTGATTTTGGGATTTTCCCCCCAATGCAACAGGTTAAAATGGGATCGAACCCGTTTGCCCGGCCTTACATGACCTTAGCTGTTGATAGGCCGTTAAACACTAATAAACAAAACAAACAAACAAATATACCTTATATCTCCACAATTGTTACTCCAATTTACTTCCAACTTCCAGTACTTCCATTTCATCATCCATATTTTCATTCCATAGCCTGCCCATGTGGTCCATATGCCCACGGTCAAGGTCAAATGACTTTGAAATTTGAGTTAAAGATTTTACACACCTTATATCTCCACAACACTTACTCCGATTTACTTATTCATCATCCATATTTTCATTCTATGACCTGCCCATGTCGTCCACATGCCCAAGGTCAATGTCAAATTACTTTGCATTAAACCTTTAATTACCTTATATCTCCTCAACCCTTAATTCAAACTTCAAATAAATACACTCTTGAGACCATCAAATGCTTCGGCGGACTCGACATGCTGGCCATGGCCATCTGGTCATGAAATATATTTACAGAAACCGTGATATTTTCTGTAATAGATATAGAAAGTTGACAAAATATTTATAGCAAATGCGGAAGTATATTCCGCATTTGCTATGAAAATTTCAACTTTCTATGTCATTTAAAATACCGTAAATTTTGTAAACATTTTTCATGAGATACAGCACATGTTCAAAATCACATGGCGTGTCTCATATGTGACCAGCCAACATGACATTGAGCTTATTGTAAAGATTTATATCTTAGTGCTCCGACCTTAAATGACCTTTAATAGCTGTTGATAGACTGTTAAACACCAATAAACAAACAAAGATTATACCTTAGTGGTGAATGGTACTGAGATTCAACAGCAAGCAAACCCCAATCCATCAATCCCCCATACCGGTTCAATTCCTGTCTGTATATGACCTTGCTGTTGAATGGATGTAAAACCCCAATCCATCAATCCTCCATACAGGTACATTCCTGTCTGTATATGAGTTTGCTGTTGAATGGATGTAAAACCCCAATCAATCAATCCTCCATACAGGTGCATTCCTGTCTGTATATGACCTTGCTGTTGAATGGATGTAAAACCCCAATCCATCAATCCCCCATACAGGTACATTCCTGTCTGTATATGACCTTGTTGTTGAATGGATGTAAAACCCTAATCCATCAATCCTCCATACAGGTGCATTCCTGTCTGTATATGACCTTGCTGTTGAATGGATATAAAAACCCCAATCAATCAATCCCCATATACAGGTACATTCCTGTCTGTATATGACCTTGCTGTTGAATGGATGTAAAACCCCAATCAATCAATCCCCATTACAGGTACATTACTGTTGTGTATGACCTCGTGTGAATGGATGTAAATCCCAATCAATTCCCGCATACAGGTTAATACCTGTCGTAATATGGACCTTCGTTGAAAATGGATTGTAAACCCCAATCCCCATCCCCATACAGGTTACATTTTCCCAATTCTGTATATGACCTTGCTGTTGAATGGAATGTAAAACCCCAATCAATCAATAAATTCAATCCCACCTTTCAAGCTACATTGCCCAGTCTGTATATGACCTTATT